>CAUYQV010074843.1:0-71255 GCA_963574575.1 Galagoides demidoff
CTGAGAAAATGACATGAAGGCTGTGTTGATCAGTTTGATGGAAGTATTTCAGATTGCATGTGAAAACCCCACACTGTACCCCAGAAGTGTATTAATGTACATAGTTATCATTCAATAAAAAAATTAAAAAAAAAAAAAGACAATTTCAACAACAACAAAAACTCCATGGAAGATATAAATAGTATATTTTCTGTTTTGTAGGTGGAGATAGAAGTCAACTTAAGAACCACCAGATATACTGCAAAGTAGAATTATTCCTCTTTTTGCTGTTATTGATTTAAAAAATATTTTTGTTATTTATTCTATTGACTTAATTCCAGTGAAAAACATAGAAACTTTAACATTTTGATATTTTGCAGAATTTGGGGGGGAATATTTTGGGGGGGACTTGTGAGAGAGAGAGAGAGCACTAACACACTGTAGGTTTTTTAATACCCTTCCCCAAATCCTTTTTCCTCTCTGCCTCCCCAGAGGTAATTATTATCACAAAGTGGGCATTCTTAGTTTGATATTTTAATTTTGAAAAAATATGTACCTAGCCATAAAAGAAATAACATTGTGGTGTTTTAAACTTGATGCCATACTTTAGCTGTTCTTCTGGACCTTGATTTTTATTGCTCCATTTTTATGCTTGAAGGATCTATCCACATAGATAATGTAACACTAGTTCATTCCTTTTCATTACTGGTTAGTGTTTCATGGTGTGTGTGAACCATAATTTCTTGATTTGTTTTCCTGTTGGCGGATAGTCAAGCTCCTTTGATGTTTTGTTGCTACTAACCACACCACAGGGAACATCCCTGCACAGATATTTTTGCATACATTGAAAGGGACTCTCTCCTATTAAGGAAGACACATACATCGAGACACTGCCACATGCCATCCAAAATAGTTTTCCATACTTAACCACTTACATTTTTGAGTAAATGTAAAGTTACTAAAACTTACTCTCAGCCATAAATGACCTTATTTAAATATATCACATCATGGCCACACGCTGCTCAGAAAACTGCACTGCCCCCCCATCTCACTCTTTGTTAGCTCTATGGTCATGTCTCGCTCACACTTGCCAGTCCTTGAATACCCAGGAGCCCTCCCCACTTTGGGTCTCTGTTCCAGCTCTTGGTTCTGCCTAACATATTCTTCTCTCAGAAACCACTTGGTAAAATCCTTCACCTACTTGAGTCTTCGCTAGATCTGACCTTAACAATGATGCTTACCATGACTTCTTGCATGCTCAATTCCTGTTTTCCTACTTAAATTTTTTTTCACAGTATCAACACCCTTATGATGCATCATATGATTTGTTAGCTTTATTGCCTAGTATCTCACCTGCCCTAGAATATCAGCTCTGCGAGGACAGAGATCCTTGCCTGATGTGTTCATCGGTATCCTGGAGACCCACCACAGAATCCGATGCATGGTAAGCATTCTGCCAACATCTAGGAGAGGTGAATTATGCACATTTTTGATTTCATGTTATGCTTTACAGGGTATGATCCAAAAAGAACATACAATATTTTGATTAGTAATATATTAAGACTAGGATTTGAAAAGGGACTGAAGTTCAGTCCCCTATGGAAAGGGGCCAGCTCTGTTTTTCCACCACCAACCCTAGTGCCAAGAACAGTGCCTGGCACACAGCAGAGGCTCAGAAAATGTTTGTTGAATGAATAGTGATTTATTGAGATTACTGCATAGTTTGGAAATTAATGACATTGGAAGTTAAGTTGCTTCAAAACTTTGTGATTCAGACATGCCCATCAGACAAAGGAAGGAACTGGTACTCTCTATTTCTAAATTTATTGCTTGGAACATAAAGAAATACGCTATCAGGTATCTTTTCCTCTTAACAACTTCCCCATGAAATCTTATTGGGGAGTGAAAGAATGGAAATTTGCTCAATTAAACATCCCCTTACAGGATGTTTCTTACATTTGCCTCGTGATAAGAATCTCTCAGGGGAGTCTGTTAAAAACACAGAGCCCTGGCTCAGCACCTGTGGCTCAAGCGGCTAAGGCACCAGCCACATACGCCTGAGCTGGCGGATTCAAATCCAGCCCGGGCCTGCCAACCAACAATGATGGCTGCAACCAAAAAATAGCCGGGCGTTGTGGCGAGCACCTGTGGTCCCAGCTGCTTGGGAGGCTGAGGCAGGAGACTCGCTTGAGCCCAGGAGTTGGAGGTTGCTGTGAGCTGTGATGTCACAGCATTCTACCCAAGGTAATAGCTTGAAGCTCTGTCTTAAACAAACAAACAAAAAAACCCCACAGAGGCCTGGACCTAATCTTTAAACCAGAATCTGTGGGAGAGAATCCTATGAATATACCCCAGGAATTTTTATGATCAGGTGAATCAGGGGAACAAAAAAGAAAACTCAGTAAATCAGGTCCATTATCAGGGAGAACAAGAGTGCCTGAAATGTCCAGAGGAGGGAACGGGCCTGCTGTAAACTGTGTTTAAAATAATGGCAGAATAGCTGGGAGAAGGCAGAGCCGCCTTCTGCATTTGAATTAGGCCTCTAAGTCTCCCCTCTTGCCTACCTAACATGGTCATCAGGGTCTTAGGGAATCTGGGGTGACTCATAGCCCTGTGTTTGTGAATTAGTCATAGAGAGCAGATCCAGAAGACAGGCTGCCCGCCCCTCGTCCTCAGCTGTTCTAAGACCCTGCTCATTTCTCATGGGTGGCTGAGGCAGCCGGGGGGACGGCGAGGTCTGGGCTACTCAGCAAAAGGGAAAAGAAACATTGTGAAACCCAACGGGAAAAAAATGGGCCCATTTGGGTTTGTGGAGAAATTATTTTATTATTCCGGGTTTACTTTATCTTTCTCCCAGCATAGAAGCCTTTCTTTACACAGAGGTCACCTGGGGAAGGTGATTCATCCACTCAGTGTGTTCTACCAGAGAGTGACATGATACCAGGGTTTCAGCTCTAGCCTTGAAAGTGTCTAAAGTACACCTCTTGTTCAAGGTGAAGGGGGATGGCACCACCTCCACGGCATGCTGGTAATCCACCGAAGTTGCTGGTTAAGCTAGTTAGGGCCTGCGATGTTTGCCCTTCAGCTTTCAAACATTTGCCTTCTAACTCATCATTCTGGAATCTTTCCTATAGAAGATGTTTAATCAAAACTTAGAGTAAGGCACAAAAAGTAAATTTGGTGAAAAAGAGACCTGTAATTTGGTCACATGGAAAAGTCCTTCCATTTTTAAATTTGGCACATATTTTAGGCACAAGTTTTGGGTCATTTTAATTACTTCATAATCCCCCCTCCCCATTTTAGCAACCAAGTTGAATCTGGCTACTGAGAGGAGAGGAGAAGGGGTACTTCAGGGAGCCTGAGGGATGTCACAGCTCTTTGCCAAAATCAGCAGATATCTATTAAGGGGCGGGCACGAAGCTCCCCGTCTGTTAGTTTTCTCAAAGTGCTGACAAGAACATTCCCATTTCTTGCTTAATCACTTTGAAAAATATATTTTTTTCTCTATTTACTCCGACCAGAGGGCTGTCTTAGTGCTCAAAGACATATGGAAAATGAGCTTGAATTTTCTAAGTTGGCATTGTCGGTAACAGAACCACCCACAACTTCAGGCTTACAGATATTTTTCTAGCTCACAAAATCTATGTGAAAGCCACCTATACTGCCTCGTCTTAAGATTGGTCTTGGTTTTCCTCATCTCCCTGTTACAGGAAAAATTCAGACCCTGAGGAGAGACCTTTGGAAATGTTGCCTGCTTCTGTTCACATGCAAAATTCACTTTCAGAAATTAAATTTGGGTAGTCCAGAGAATGCATCTAAGGAATACATCAGTTAATGCCCTTCATGTCACTCCCCCTGGCTCTGCCCATCTGTTACCCTAGGAGCCTCCCTGGGCAAACCTCACTAGCACCTCTCAGGAAGTCTCCCCAACCTCTCAGAGGAGGGAGAGCCTGAGTTTTGCAGAGTTGTGTCGTTTCATTTTTTTTTCCGTGATTACTTATTTTGTGTCTGTGGCAGAAAGAATTCTAAAATGGCCCCAAGATTCCATGCCCTGGGACACAAGCATGATAAAATCCCCTCCCCCTGAATGAACATGGCCTGTGACTGTGGAGGAATGACTCTTCCGTGATCATGCATTTTATGTGGCAAAAAGAAAAGTGAAGGGACTTTGCTGATGTAATCAGCTAACCTTGAGTTAAAAGGATGGCATCCTGTGTGGGCGGGAACCAGAGCAGGTGAGCCCTTTGAAAGAGGGCCTCAATGTGCCCTGCAGTCAGAAACACTCTCTGCTAGCCTGGAAATAAACAAGCTGCCAGGAGCTTTGCAGGTGCAACGAATGGATTGCTGCCGACCCCCTGGGAGCTTGGAGGAGACTCCAACACCACCAGAGAGAGAGCAGCCAAGGACCATGCCTTGATTGCCTCCTTGAGAAACCCTAACCAGAGGACCATGCCCAGACTTCTGTCTATAGATCAGATCATAAACGTGTGTTGGTTTAAGACACGAGAACTGCAAAGGGTCTCTCCCCTCCAGGAGGCAGAGCCTAAGCCTCTCAGGCACCGTGTGCTCAGTGCGCACAGCATCGCCTGATGCTGGAAAGCTGAATAAGTATTTGCCAAAAGACACACTGATTGACCTGAATTAAGGGTCAGGTTCATTAGATTGTGGGTTGGTGAATACATATCAAACTTTAAAGAAACATTTCCTGAGGCTAAATCAGCCAGCTTGCATGATCCTGGCTGGTCACTTTCTAAGTCTTATCCCATCTCATAAAAAAGATCAGGTGAGACCAGAGATGAAGGCTCTTTAATAAATCTCTCTCTTAGATTTGTGTCTGCTGTTAGGTCAATTTCACATTCCGGTGAATTTTACATTCTCCAAAACCTTCCTGCACTGACTGAACCCTTTGAACAGTAACTGACCCACCCCACACCACCACCACCGGCCATCACCCCGGCTGACCACCTGTTCTGCCACACTGGACTCAGCTGCCCACTGGGGAGGGTCTGGACCCTGGATACTGAGCAAGTCATCCAAGTAAAGCCCCAAACAGTTCCAGGACAGGCTCGTGACTCAATGAGAAGCAGTGTTTCTTCCTGAATCAGCCCCGGCGTGGCCACATCAGAAGGCAGGCATGGCTGTGAGCTCAGCCACTGCCTGGCTGCCTGTGGACACAAGGGCCCTGCACTGTCTCGGACGAGAGGACACCGTCTGCTGATTCACTCGCACCTGGGGTTTGGTGGCTGGACATCTGGAAAGGGCCTCTCTTGCTAGCTCAAGTTTTATTTATCTAAAAAGATCTTTTAAAAATCATTTCACATTTCTTCACAGTATCTGGATGTGGTGTGGAATGTGGTTTCTTTCGTCCACAGAGCAGCAGACGCTGTGTCGTAACTGCTGAGATTGTTGGTCTGCTGTCAGTATACACGCTGGCACCAGCTTTTACTGAGTGGCAAAGGAGAGCTTTGGGGAGAACAGGAGAGGGGAAAGGGCCACTGCACACTGCGGGGCCAGATGAAGCTTACACCCATGGGACCTGAAAGCACCGCTCTAGGCGTGTATACATCATTATGAAGTCAGGAAATTCAGTTTGCAAACTCATCCTAGAAAAAGTGCTGCATCCCTCAGTGCTAAATATCATTACGGTCACCTTCAAAGTGCTCCTCTTGGGAAGCCGAGCAGCGACCAGCACCTGGTCCACCCTTCAAAGACATTTTGGAACTCTTTTTCTGAAATGGCCATCAGAGCCGCCTTTGTATGAGGTATGACAATAAATTTCACAAACTCATCCTAGAAAAAGTGCTTTGAAGGGTGGACTAGAGGCTGGCCTCGGTGCCTAGCTTCCCCGGGGAGGACCTCAAAGGTGACCTTAGTGATATTCAGCAGTGACAGAGGTACGCTTTTTCTGGGATGGGCTCTTGAACTTAATGTCTGACCTTGTGTGTCTAAAAGGTACTGTAGACACCAGAGTGTGTATTCAAGTGAAGGGTCTGAAAGTTGATTTGAGGTAATAAGCACCAAAGGCTGTTGGCTGTGTTTGACAATTTACAAGACATTTTACGTGTAATCGGTCCTACATCTCATAACACACAGTGAGGGAGGAAGGACAGTAATCTTCTACACAGGGGATGAAAGAAGCACCCTCACACTGTGGGGAGAGAAGTGGTCCAGGTTTGGGTCCTGGCTGTGCCCTGCGTTGGAAAATGAAACATTAGGAGCATCTACTTACCAACTGGTAAAATAGAGCTAACAATTCCTTCCCAACAAGGTTATAGTTACGATAATAAAAATGTGTGTATAAAAGCATCTAGGGCTCTGACTCATAACCTAATGCTCAATTTTCTTGAATCTAAGGTCCAGAGACGTGCACAAATTTGTCAAAGGTACTTAGTTTGTAAGGGAAGGAACTGAAACCTGAATGAGGTGTTTGATTCTGAATTCTTTTTCTGGCCTCTAGAATTGTATCTATTTACAGCTGTAAAAAGAATAAGGTCCACCCGTCATTCCTATTTCCATCGGACTGAGGACCCTAACGAAGCTTTGGGTTTGCTGTTTCTTTGTCCCCAGCTTCCCTCTCTCCAGTTCCATCCCTACTTGAGCCAATTTTAAATCCTGTTTGTTCCGGGAATCTCTTTCCAAATGCTGAGGATATATTGTTAAGTG
The DNA here is from genome assembly GCA_963574575.1 of Galagoides demidoff. Taxonomy (NCBI): domain Eukaryota; kingdom Metazoa; phylum Chordata; class Mammalia; order Primates; family Galagidae; genus Galagoides; species Galagoides demidoff. Next base: position 6,643 of record CAUYQV010074843.1, read on the forward strand.
AAAGAAGTGGGTTTAAAAATCATATTTAATAGGATCGATGCCAGGTTTTTCTTTTTCTTTTCCCCCCTTTTTAAAATGGTCTTGAGAATGTGCCCTTCTTACTAAAAAGAATGAAGTAATTATTAATATGTACAAAAAAAGAATATGTTCCTACGAGATGCATAGAAACAGGTTAATAATGGTTGTGTTTCAGTGGTGAGGTTAGAAGCAACTTTTAATGATTGATTTTTTGAGTTTCTGAGCTTTCTACCTGAAGTGCACACTGCTTTAGGAATAGGGGGAAAGTTTCCCGCTCTCTCTGACTGTCTCTACACTCTCCCTCAAACTAAGTCCAGTCTTTTGACTCTGAGTTGCTGTTAGTTACCAATCGCTACGTCCTCGACGTCTGCATGCCCACCTCCCTTCCAAGCTACCCTCATAAAACCTGTTTCAGTTACATTCTTCCACGCTAATCCACAGGCTCTAAGAACCTAAACCCTTCTAAACAGCTCAAGTCATGGAAATAGCTCCCCACTACTCCACTAAAGGTGCCAAATCCTCCCCACAGTTAAGTAATTCTGGTGCTTACCTCTGACTGTAAGAAACCCCAACCTGTAAGCCACCATTTCTAATTATGCCCCTCATGCTGGTTCCCCTTCACCAATGTCCACTTACAAATTATATATCATGATTTTTCCCCTTCCTGGACTGTAAACTCCCTGAAGGAGGGAACCGATATTTCCAGCTTCTATAAATTTCAAGAAGACCACTTATTTCTTTCTGAGAATCTAAATGTGTTTATGAACTGTGTGGGTAAATCACGCCTTGGCAAATTAGCCAAGTGAAGTGTTGAATTTCCACATGCCCAGACTTGTAAATTTAGCTGCTATTAACTTTTTTTTTTTCCTTTTCAAAACTTGGGGTAGAATTTCTCACTGAGGACTTCTTTAAGCCAAATTTAACATTTATAGCTCCCACTGTTTTGGAAGTCAGACAAGCAGACAGCCAAATGCATTAGAAAGAAGGGATTCCCAGATTGTCTTTTTCTATTTCATGTTCATGGCCCTCAAAAGCTTTTGAAAGACTCCAAGATTTTGAAAGATCATTTATCCCAAGGCTGGTAAATTCACACTCTGAAAGGTGTGGCTAGGGTAGAGAAGGAGAAGTAGAGGTTTAACATGAAACTGTCTGGCTAACCCACTACTTGTCATTTTAGCTGCACCTAATGGGGCCTTCACTGGGAAACAACACAAAGGGAAGTGGAAAGAAGATGAGATTTGGAAGGAAACAGAGCCGCCTAAGTGTCTGCAAATTTTACAATGACAGCAATGGCCTGTAAGTAGAGGTAGCACCAAGTCACGCTTCATGAGGAGCTCTGGAACAGCCCCAGCCACAGAGAACCCGTGCATAGCCCACCTGCTGCACTGAAGGCATGTTCCTCAGCATGTAGCAGGGTCCCCTGGGAGTTACAGAATTAGGTGGGAGGGGTGGTGGCCTAATGACACAAAGGAACCTTTAAGGAAACAAAAACCCATCACCCTACAGATCCCTCTACTGTGATCCTGTCAAATCCAACTTTCTCCACTAGAGTCCATCCTTTGGTTTACAAACTATTGGCCCATTATGTTAAATAGAGACATGGAAACGCAATAAGACATAATATTTGGACATCATGGCATCAGCCTTTACCAAGTTATCTCTTACTCAGCCTCCCATCAAGACTTCATGAGACAACACACAGAATAAATTATCTTTTTTTAAAAGTGCATGAAAGTTTTTTTGTTTGGTTGGTTTTTATAGATTTGGGGAGCACAGGTGCAGTTTTATTACCTGGATCCATTACATAGAGGTGAAGCCTGGGTTTTTAGCGAACGTATTACCCAAATAGTGTGCATTGTACGCATAATTTTTCATCCCTCATGCCTCTCCCACTCTCTTAAATTTTGGCTTCTCAAGTGACTATTATTACACTCTGTATATCCAGGTGTGCCCATTGTTTAGCTCTCCCCTGTAAATGAAAACATGAGGTTTTTAATGTTCTGTTTTTGAGTTATTTCACTTAGGATAATGGCCCAGTTCCATCCATGTTGCTGAAAAAGACATGATTTCATTCTTGCCTTGTGGTTGAGTATACACACACATACACACACATAGAGGGCATAAAATATATATATATATATATAATATATATATATATATTTTAAGGAAAAAACTGTATTAAAATTGTAATACTCAATATATACTGATAACAAAAGATGAACCCAAGTCATGTTGAGCACCTCTTGTAATGGCAGAAGTCAAATGTGACTTGAGTGTTATAATTTAATACAGTTTTTTCCTTTCTTACAATGTATATCTATTTTTTGGCACCTTCTGCATACACACACACATTTCCTTTATCCAGTCATCTGTTGATTGATGATGAATCTTAGGTTGATTCTAGGACTTACCTATGTGAGTACTGCTGCAATAAACATACAAGTGCAGGTGTCTTTTTATATAATAATTTCATTTCCTTTGGGTAGATACCCAGTCGTAGGGTTGTTGGATTGAATGGTAGTTCTATTTACTTCTTTGTGAAGTCTCCATACTGTCTTCCATGGAGGTTCTATGAATTTACGTTCCCACCCACAGTGCATCCTTGCCAGCCCCAGTCACTGTTTCACTTTTTCTTGGTAGCCATTCTGACTAGTATAAGATGGTACCTCACTGTGGTTTTAATTTGTATTTTCCTGATGATGCTGAGATTTTGTTTTTTTCATGTATTTTGACTCCTTATATGTCTTCTTTTGAAAAATATGTATTCATGTCTGGTGCCAAATTTTTAAAGGGGTTATTTTTTGCATGTTGAGTTCCTTGTAAAGGATATTAGCCCTTTGTTAGATTCATAGTTCACAAGTATTTTCTTCCATGCTGTGGGTTTGCTCTTTACTCTGCTGATTACTTCTTTCTCTGAGCAGAGGGTTTTTAGTTTACCTGCTTTTCTTTGTGTTGCATTTGTTTTTCAGTCTTAAACTCTTTGCCTGTGCTGATCTCCAGAAGTGTTTTTCCTAGGTTTTCTTCTAGGATTTTTATCCTTTCTGGTCTTACATTGAAGCCTTTAATTCATTCTGAGTTAATTTTCGTATGTGGTGAGAGAAGAGGGTCCAGTTTCTTTCTTCTGCATATGACAATCCCATTTTCCCATTTCACCATTTATTGAATAGGGTGTCCTTTCCCTAGTGTTAAGATCCATTGGCTGTAGTGTTTGGCTTATTTCTGGGTTCTCCATTCTGTTTATATTCGTCTTTGTGCCTATTTTTGTGCCATTACAATGTGGTTTCAGTTACTATAGCCTTGTGGTACAGTTAGAAGTCGGGTGATGTCATGCCTCCAGTTCTGTTCTTTTTGCTTAGGATTGCTTTGGCTATTTGGGCTCTGTTTTGGTTCCATATGTCATCTACGATTTCTCTCATGGGTGTTTTGTAGTTCTCTTTATAAAAATCTTTGACCTCCTAAATGAAAATTATTCATAGGTAGGAACAAATAATCTTTGATGAATATTACAAGAATACTCCCTGAGATCCAACTGTCAGGCTTGAGAGAAGGCTGTAAAGAGCAGGAGATTTGTCAGGAAGGACAGCAGGGAAGCCTGGAAAACATGGCACTGGGTTTGAATGGGAGCACCAAAAACAAACCTTACCTCACCCGCAGTCCTGTCTTGGTCAATACCAGAGAGAGATTATTAAAGGGAACTATTAAAGAAGGAAAGAGGAATTGGGGATATTAGAAGGGATTCAGTGACTTTGGATACAGTTTGCTACTCTGGTCCTGTTTAATCCTCCGTGCGTGTGTGCTTGTGTGCGTGCGCCTATGTGACAATTCTTGGGAGGAACCCTCTATTTCCTCACCATGAATTCTCTGTTATTGCCGTTTTCCACCTGGCTATGAGAATCCTCTGCTGACACATTGCGTTCTTAAAATCCTTTTACGTATCCAAATGCTACAGTAAAATTTACCATAAAATATTTATGGATAGATAGGCTGGCTGTCTAGCCATAGTTCCAGCAGGACTTACTTAAATTAAACTTACCATGATATTTTACATCTTTAAAATTATGTCTGAGAGTCAAGTCAAAAATCAGAAAGTATTTTATTTTTGTACCGGACCTTAATGGCGTCTTTTTAAAAATTAATTACTGCAGGAAGCGTTTTTGGAAAATTATGAAAACAGGATTTGAAAGCTCCCCTTTGCTATCTTTGCCTCCAGGGTCTTGTCCTTAAGGCACTAAGACTTGTCATCAGAAATCAGCTGTGCAACCCATGCTGACAGAGTCCCTTTTAGAATAGTTTCTTTCACTAGCATCTTGCTTTAGAGATTCTCAAAATGACTCATCAGAATGAGACTGGGTCCTCTGGCCCAAAGAGAACAGCTAAGTAGGTGACTAATATTTTATACTCAGGAGAGAACAGGAAATTAGCTTCATGTTTACCATGAGAAGGTGACACTGAAGAATTGTGACAAGGGACGATGGAATACTTGAGTCCTAGGGAAACATTGCTCACCCATGTACCTAAATGTTGCTATAAAGTTTGGAAGGGCCTCAGTTTTTAAGTGGGGGTTGGATGGTGTTATTATAAGGCACACAGTAAAATTACCTGATAAAGTCATTTCCATTTTGACGTGAAAAAAATGAATTTCCAAATTTATTGGATGAAAGAAACGAAGTCTCAGTTACATTAAGGCTGATAGTTTACTTTTGTCTGGTCAAATAGAGTACAACTAACAAGATTCTCTTTCAATTTCCAGTTATGCCAGCCATCTAAAACCAAGCTGACAATGACACTTTTCAATGTGATTCATTTTATGAGTTGTGTATATATTTTCTTGAGAAAAAAATTTCTTTTTGTCAAGAAAAATTGCACGTTTTTCAGTAAGTTCCACATCTCATGGAGCTGACGGTGTTCTAGCCTTCTACAAAGTTCCCATGCTCACTGCAGACATAGCATCTCCATCATTTATAGCTGAAAATTTAACTTCCTATGTGTAGTGTTTCCATAACGTCAGACTTAACCAGATAATCTTGACATAATAGAAAAGAAAATATGATGGAGCTTTTTTTTTAATTGATCTTAAACTTATCCAATTCTACCGTTGATGGGATTGCACTAGTCTTTTCATCACAGGACATTTCATTTCCTTTGTTTACCTGTTCGGCATCACCCCGTGAAACACTTCACTGCACAGTGGTAATAACTGCTCTCTATTGACGGATGTCAAACAGCCAGCCCTTCATTATCTCTGCCATCAGGGAGAGCGGAAGCATGGTTAAATTGAATGTGCTGTTCACCCCAAATTACGCTTTCGCTGAGATCTTTAACAGCCTCTCCCACCAAACCCGGTGACAACACGCGAAAATCAATCTTCTCTTCACCTTGGCTCTCCCCTTTCCTTTGCAGAGTCACTGAGAACAGTGCAATGGTAAAGGCACAGGGTCTCTCAGACAAACAAACGAACAACCACAGACATCATCATAGTTGCTTTATCTCATTCACATAAGGATATTAAATCACTGAAAGCTACCCTAGCTTCAGATGGATGCTTATGAGCTAAAGAACGTACTATATTTACAAGGATTCTCACCCGCGCGCCCCTGCAGTGGGGAGCAGGGAAGCGGGTTTTTATCTTTCAGTTCATAGGCAAGTGTGGAAGCGGACGCTGGCTCTAGTGTCCGCAGACCGTGTATGCACAATCCACAGGACAACAGCCACAAAGTAACAGCCCCCAAACACCACAGGACCTTCCATTCTTTCAGGATTCTGTTCACTAACAACACAATCTGATATACTATTGTTTCCTAGAGTAACACTGGTTTAATAAAGTACTCCTCATCGATGCTCTATTGACATTCCCACAGACATTCTTATTACCTTAAACCAATATTTTCCACATTGTGTTTTTCAAGAAAAGCAGGAACATCCTGAAGTTAGGAAGAAAACCAGTAACAGAAACACGTCAGGGTTAAGAGCCTCACACAGTGGACAAAATGCCGAACCTGACATTTTCTTTTTACTTAATTAAGGTGCTGAAGTGTACTCAGTGAACAGGCCACGTCCTGGAATGTAATTCGAGACATGTCCTAGTTCCACTCTCAGAGTTTTCCTTCTCGCCTTAATCTTATTTTTCTCTGTACAAAGTCGCTTCTGTCATCTCCTGCCTCTGAATCCTTCCCTAATTCAATTACATAAGTTTCCAGAAGTAAAAATACTGGGCACTGATCGCCCTCTGATTTTTCAGTAGCAGGAAAGCAGAGAAAAACATATTGTTCCAACTGATTTAGAAGACACTGTAATTTTCCCAAAAAATTACTGCATATTTCCACTTAACAAGTTCCACAAAGGGAGACAAAACAAGTAATTAGTACAGTCTAAAAGAGAGAGGGTACATTTCAAAGCTCATAAGGGCTAATTTTTAAAGACTTCCATTTAATACCACAATTCACAGGGGCAGCCTGACCCACCAGCATTGGAAAGAAATGGTCATCCCCAAAGACTTAAATCATAATCAGACAAAAGCCTCTGTGAATGTGTGAACTTGGGATAGTGATATATCTCAGCTTGCACATGGTTGATGTGCCAGAGAGTCAAGATTTGCTGGCACTGTGGGGAGCTGTCCCAGTAAATCTCAGCAGTCCACGGAGATTTGGCCTAGTGTTCCTAGGTGATGGGACTGCAGGTTCCCTGAAAAGAACAGAAGGGCAGCGGCCCATCTGCACCCACAAGTGACAATCTCAGAAATTAAGGGCAACACTGAGAAACCCTACCTTGCACAGGAAAGGACTGCCAAAGTTAGTGAGTAGCTACAGAGAAGCATGTTTAAAGAGAGCGTTGCTAACATACTGTTCTCTCCGACAGCATTCCTGTCATAGAAGTATTGCTGATGTCAGGTTATTTTTATATTAGACTTTAAAATCACATCTGGTAAATTAATCTCCGGGAATATGTAAACCCCTCGCGGATGTGTGACTTTCCAAGTTGCAGCTTTAAAAGGATACGGAAAACAATGTGATCCAGGGAAATGCTCTTGTTCTTATGCCCCCAAAGGGTTCTGCCCCTGAAGTTTTCTCCTCCCACAGTCTCTCCACGGCACTAGATGTGCAAAGGTTTAAAAAAATGAAGACCTTATGGGGGGATCAAGAACTTGAGGAGATTTCTGCCACAGGCCATGGAAATGATCTTCCTCATTATCTCATCCCAGTGAGTGGACGAAAAATGCTTCCAGCACTTCTCTGGGAGCCGTGTAGGAATGGACGAGACGCCTGGGAAATGCCCACGTGGCCCATGGTGGGGCAGCTCCGCACACAGCCGCCTTTCTGGGCCCTCCCGGCGCCTGGCTCACACCTCATCCTCCAGGAGAAAACCAGCTGTTTTACACGTGATAATAACTCCAGGGAAGCCTGGGCTTGGAAAGAGAAGGCTGGAAAGGAGTCAGTGGCACCCTCCTAAGGACACCAAGCTTTCCCAGATGGCTCTTTTTACTTAACAATAGTAAAATGTACTCTCTGTACAATTTTCTCTTTATAGGCAAGCTATGCTACGAGCTGTCTGGGGCACTGGCAACGCAAGGCAAGAAGTTGGGGTGAGGGAGAAGCCAGTGAATCCGATGCCTTTTCTCTTGGATTTTTCTCTGAGCAGTGACAGGTTACACCAACAGTTGCTAGCCGAAGCAGGTGACACTTCAGATTAATGTCTTAACAGGGACAGCAAAATCTGACAGAGAATTTGTCAGAAAATGTAAAAGGGGCTGAAACGAATTATTTATGAGTCCAGAATCCTGTACTACTCAGCCACAACAGAATAATAGGGTTTGGCCGTGAAGACAGTGGGAGTGAAAAATTAGGAAGAAATTTTTTTCCCCATAATTTTCCACTGGCTGGTTAACACAAGACATAAAATCATACACTTACTTTTCTAGGGTAGAAATAGACTTAAGGTAAATTCTGAGACCTGAGTTAACATAGTATTGAGACAGCCTGGCCCTGGCTTAAGCTCACCTGACCCTCTCTGGTCATCTGCCTGTTCTTTCTCCGGGGGCGGGGGGGCTGGGAGGGTAGGGGCTGGGTGTTGAGGGGTATGAGGTAAGGGCAGGGAGCAGTCACTCAGGAGAGAAAAGAGCTTGTCAAGCTGCACACAGACACCAGAGCACCACAAGCCGTGGTGCTGGACGGGAACCCTGAATAAGCAGGCAGGGTGGAAATCTGGCTGGGGCTTACAAACCATCAGCCTGAAGGAGTGAAACTCAGCCTGGTCTGTTCTCTCAGCCAGGAGTAAATCCCACATTAAAGGAGAGAGTGAGAGAGTCCAAAAAAGAAGAAAAGTGGGTTGTTTGACACAAAAGGGAGACTCTGTATCCAAGTTCCACACCTGAATACATCAGATTTGATGGCCCCAGGTGGCCTCCCTGGGACGCTGCTTTACTTCCAAGCCCTGGTCACTATCACCAAAAAATAGATTCTCACTGTCTGGCCATTAGCCTGGAGCTTCTGCCCCAGGTCCGCATCTCAGTTCTGACTACCCATCCCATAGGCATCTTGGAGGGAGACAGGAGGCAGGACCAGCTCTGCCTCCAGGAGTGGACGCTGTGCTCCCGTCTTAGTTGCTCCCCCGACTGTGGCCTAGAACACATGGAGAGCATCTCCCAGAATAACTGGTCCAGGTGCCTGGCTCCAATCCCTGTGCTTCATGGAACTGATGGGATATTATCCCATTCTGGACTCAGAAGAGAGACTCCCCGACCGAGTACATGTTAGTCATGGGACCCACCCAAAGAAGCTGGGCATCTTCCCTGTCTTTTCTCTCTGGGCCTTTTCCATTTCTTTCCTGTTTCTTACAGCAAGAGGAGCCTTTTCATTGCTGACACCTGCGATGGTCACTGTGCTGCCCTATAAACAGCTTCGGGATGACTCTACCTCAAGGTCCAAATTCCCTCTCCTTCAGTCTTTTCACTTTTAGGCCTTGTGTGCTGGCACATCACAGCAAACCACGATGAGAAAACCAAATAGAAATGCTTCCCAAAGCAACATGAATAGAGCTATTAAAATATGATAAATGAGGCTACATTCAACTGCAACTTTGGCTGTAGAGGTTCTGTTATCTCCATCTTAATACTACCTATCAACACTGAAGCTGAAATCCCAGGCTTCATGGTTATATAAACATGGCTACACCTAAGCACCTGGGGGCAAAGTCTACGCTGCCTGTTGGCAACATGAAGGAAAGACAGAGCCCGCTAAACTCCATCCTAAGATTTCTGGAGGGACTTGAGATTCACTAACAACTGCATTTTCAATTCTACTGTGAGCCAGCTTCTGAAAACAGTTAAACTTTTGTTTCTAAAAAATAGGCACTTTTTAAAGTGCTGAATGCATAAGGGGAGTTTTTGAAGACTCACCTCTCCCAGGAATCACATCCTCTGAACAAGTAATCAGTCTCTGCAAATACCATTTGCTCCGTCATCGTTTCTGAGAGTTCGGTGACAAGGGAGGTATTACTGGATGAATACAGCAATATTCTATCACCAGTCTTTTGAGTTATTAGTGTTGGTGAGGAATTGCTCACAGTAGGAATTGTCCAGGCTCACCTATCAATCACCAAAATCACAGAATGGTGTGGAAGTCCCCAACTCGAAACCTCAGGTTCAACTTCTGCTACTAACGCGACACTTCAATCAGGGTACTTGGGAGATTTTGCCTATTCATCAGTAACACTCAGAAATAAGGACTCTCTGCTGCATTACTAACCAAAAACAATGTGGAATTGAGAATTCATACACTGATAAAAACTTTCTGAATAATCTGGACACAAACATGTTCCTTTGTCTTGATGTCCATAACTCTGACACCTTCAAAACATCTGACAGACCATACTTTACTCCCCCTTATGACTTTTTGGTACCACACCCATCTCTTGTTGTTTGCAAGTTATCTGTCTGACCACCTCCTTTCCGTCAGTTGACACCAGCTTTGGGCCCCATTTCACGTACTAAATTTTACCATCTCCCTCGTTATTGCCCCCATCAGTCAAATGAGCTTAATGCATTAGTCACCTAGATGAATGCTTCTCAAGCTTTAGTACACAAAATAATGACAGTGAAATCTTATTCAAGGTGATTTCCAGGCTCCACCCTCAAGAGTTTCTGGTTAAGTCTAGGGAGGATGCCTGAGAATTTGCATTTTTAATAAGCTCCCAGGAGATACTAATGCTGCTGGTCATATTAAGTATAACTAACCCAAATAAGGAATCCTGTACTCATGAAACTATTAGGAATGAGAGTGGAAAGCTGAGAGGAACTGAGAGAAGGAGGGATAATTTTAAGTAAGTAGTAAATATTCAGATCCAAGAGCTAAACAATCTGAAAATAGTCTAGGTGCCATGGCTCATACCTGTAAGCACTCCAGGAGGCTGAGGTGGGCAAATGATTTGAGGCCAGGAGTTCAAGATCAGCCTGAGGAAGAGGAGATCCCATCTCTACAAAAAATAGAAACATAGAAAAAGTAAAACTTCTGTTTCTAGACAATAGGCAGGGGCCAATAGTCCCAGCTACTCAGGAGCCTAAGGCAAGAAGATCACTGGATCCCAGGAGTTTGAGGTTGCAGTGAACTATGACGATGCCACTATACTCTAGCCCAGGAGACAGAGTGAAACTCTCTCTCAAAAGAACCCAAACAAAACAGCCAGGCACAGTGGCTTATGCCTATAATCCCAGTACTCTGGGAGGCTGAGGTAGGTAGACTGCTTGAGCTTAGGAAGTCAAGGCCAGCCTGAACAAGAGTGACACCCTGTGTCTACTAAAAATAGACAAATTAGCCGGATGTTATGGTGGGCACCTATAGTCCCAGCTCCTGGGGAGGCTGAGGAAAGAGGATCACCTTAGCCCAAGAATGGGAGGTTGCTGTGAGCTATCATGCCATGACACTCTGGCCTGGGACAACAAAGTGAGACTCTGTCTCAAAAAAATAAATAAATAAAAATAAATAAGCAAACAAAAAATATAAAAAGAAATAAACAATAAGGAAAAAAGAATGAATGAATAGCTCTATTATGGAGTTCATGATGATACTGAACTAAGCAGCTGAAGTTCTCCGGGGGGTTTTCCCAGTATGGAAAAGCAGATCAGCTTACAGGTTTGAGTATATAGTTTGGGAACTATATAGAAGTCTTGACCATTATTCTGTCTTTTTACTGGGCATTACTGACTCCAAATTGCCCAAGGATGTCACAATGAATTAATTTTTTCAGACACCATCTATGTAAAAAGGAAGTGGGCCAAAGAATTAAAAAGAGATTCAGAGAAACTTTCAAAATATAGTATAATCTATTATTTAGAAATAGAAACTTTTTTTTTTTTTTGAGACAGACTCTTACTATATGGCCCTGGGTAGAGTGCTGTGGCATCATAGCTCACAGCAACCTCTAACTCTTGGGCTTAAGTGATTCTCTTGCCTCAGCCTCCAAAGTAGCTGGAACTACAGGTGCTTGACACAATGCCTGGCTATTTTTTGGTTGTAGTTGTCATTGTTGTTGGCAGACCTGAGCTGGGTTCAAACCTACCAGCTCTGGTGTATGTGGCTGGAGCCCTAGCTGCTGAGTTACAGGCACTGAGCCTAGAAATAGAAACTTTAAACAAACACTTTAAGCAACTACTATAATTATCCCCCATAAGGCAAAACAGAACACTAAAGAAATGTATAGAAAAACTATAAGTTCGCTGAAGAAAAACAGAAACTTTATAAAAGAAACAAAAGAAAATTTTAGAATTGGAAAACTATAATATCTGAAATAAACAATTCACTCAACTGGCTCATTAGTGTGCTAGGGATGACAGAGGGGTCAATGAACCAGCAGACAAACCAATACAAGTTATCCACTTTATCCAACAATGAAAGAGAAAAATGGTTTAAAAACTAAACATACCCTCAGGAACTTTGGGGAAAAAATATCTAACATTTGTGTCACTAGAGTCCAGATTAGAGAGAAATGCATTGGTGAAGAGAAAATACTGAATAAACAGTGACTAAAAACTTCCCATATATGATGAAAGGCATGCATTCACAGACTCCAGAAGTTTAGCATATCCCAAACAAGATAAATTCATAGAAAGTCATGCCCAGACACATCAAATTTAAACTTTTGGATGCTAAAGATAAAGAAAAAAAAAAAAATGAAGGCAGCCAGAGAGGAAAAAAAAAAGTGGGGAAAAAGCAATTTGAAAGATGACTTATTTCTCATCAGACACTCTGGAGGCCAGAAGAGAATGCAACAACATTGCAAAGTGTTGAGAGAAAAGAACTGTCAATTCCGAAAGCATTTTTCAAAAGTAAAGGCAAAAACTCTTCTCAGATGAAAGAAAACTAAGAGACTTCATAACCAGCAGACATGTCTTTAAAAAAAGTTAAAGGAAGCTTTTCAGTCTGGAAAGAAATGACAACAGAGGGAAGCTTAGAACTTCAAGAATAAAATAAAAACAACTCAAATGGTAAAGATCTCAGGAAAGTGGTATAGACTAATTTTCTGCTCTTAAGTATTTAAGCATGCATAATTACTGAAAATAAAAACTATAATATCATTTAACAGGGTTCTCAATGTATATACACTTAGATGTAAGATACATAAAAACTATAATGTAAAGAAGGGACGTCAAAGGACATTAATATGGTGTCCATATTTCTACATTTTATAATACGTGAAGTAGTAAAATACTAATTCTAAGCAGGCTTTGTAAAGTTGGGTATGTATCCTGTAATTCTTTGAATTAATTCTGAAAAATAATACAAAATTATATTACCAATTAATAAATTGGAATGAAATACTAAAAAATATTCAAGTAATTTAAAAGAAATCAGGAAGGAGGGAACAGAAGAAAAGATAACAAAAGGGACAAGCAAAATACAAATAATCATGTTAGACTAAAATTCAACCACATCAATAAAGTACATAAAATGTGAACAGTTTAAATGTCAATTAAAAGACACACATTGTCTTACTGGATCATAAAAAAAAAAAAAAGAAAGAAAGACCAAACAATAATACTATGTATATCAGAAACTCATTTTTAAAATAATGATCCAAACGAGTTAAACGTAAAAGGATGGAAAAGGAAATAAATTAAATTATAGGATAAGGGATATTTCCAGAAATAAAGAGGAATTAAACAATGACAAAATGTTCAATTCACCAAAAAGACATAACAATCCTAAATGTACACATACCTACTGACCGAGCTTCAAAACACAGAAAGCAAGATGAATAGAAACATAAGGAGAAATAGGCATGCCCACAATTATACTTGGAGATTTCAACACTCTTCTTCCAATCATCAATCACTCTGTTTCAGCACAAATAGATATAAAATCTGTAACTACAGATGTATAGAAGACACAACACTATCTAACAACTTGATATAAATCACATTTAACAATGCACTTGACCTAGCAACAGCAAGGTATACATTTTTTATACATGAACTATTCATCAAGTTAAACCATATCCTGGGCCTTAAAAAAAAAAAAACTTAAAAATCTAAAATCATTTAAAGTATGTTCTCTGACTACAACCAAAAATAGAAAGAGATCTGTAAAATTGCTGAATATTTGGAAATTAAATCTATGAGTCAAAATAGCAGTTTCAATGGAAATTGGTAAATAAAGAAGAACCCCTGTTAGTTGACCACCCAAGGGAGTATAACAAAGTGGTCCACATAAAGAAGTGGTCAACATAAGGAATCAGGCCTGCCTTACTGACACATATGTGTGGTTCATGTCCAGTCTATGAAAATTAAGTCAACTTAAAGAGGTGGACAGCGTAGAGATGTGGTCAATTATGGAGGGTCTGCTGTATTTCGAACCAAATAAAATTGTAAAATGTTGTAAAACTAATTTCTTGTTTAAAAGAATTTTTAAGAGACTTTGGGTTATGTGAAAAATTCTTAAATATAATCCCAAAGCACAATTTTTCACCGAAAAAATTGATAAATTTTCTTTATTTTTATAATATTAATCCTTGCTGTAATTTTTTCATTTTAACTTTCTCTTGATGGGAAGAATTTTGGTTGTTAAAAGATATTCCTGGTGCTGGGAGAACCGGATAACCACATGTAAAAGACTGAAACTGGACCTGCATCTCTCACCACTTACAAAAATTGATTCAAGAAGGATAAAAGACTTAAGTCTAAGGCATGAAACAATAAAAATCCTTGAAGAAAGTGTGGGGAAAAGACTTGAAGATATTGGCCTGGGGAAAGATTTAATGAAGAAGACTTCCATGGCAATTGTGACAAAAAATAAACAAATGAGACTTAATAAACTGAAAAGCTTCTGTACAGCTAAGGAGACAACAACTAAAACAAATAGACAACCTACAGGATGGGAAAGGATAGTTGCATATTTTGAATCAGACCAAAGCTTAAATCACCAAGCTTATAATCGAACTTATAAGACTGTATTAACCAATAACAAAACATATGTACCTGTATGTGTCCTTAAATTCTGTTTAGAATGAAATAATTTTCTAGAAATTTCTTCTGATTTACATATTTTCAAAACCATGTTTTACTTTTAAGACTTTACAAAAATGCTTTTCCCTTGCAATACAATTGTTCTCAGATGCTTTATAATTTGCCTGTTAATTTTTTGTTCTGATGCCCTAAATTTGGCCAGAGTTAGTATTTGCTTACAGTTGGGAACTGAACTTTCAACCACTCACCATCTACTTGATTGGTCATCTGTCTTGTAAGGTTATTGCTAAAGCTTGACGCTAAATGTGACCCCGCACAAAAGATTTAACCTTTGTGTGTCTCAGTTTCCTCACTTGAGTTAACAGAGGCAATGTATTAATTTCCTTTGTATTCCTAAGTTTAATATGTATTAAATATATAGCACATGAATAAATTCATTTAATTATTGCTCAGGTCAAAAAGAAGAAAAATTAAATTATAATTAAAATACAGTTTTGCTGTTATCTGCTTCCTTCTGAATTTTGATGTGGTGTATTATATTATGGCAACTAAAACTATTTCAAAGAAGTGGATGAGCCATAGACTTTTTTCAACACAGTTGAAAATGTCTGAAAGCCAGGAAATAAAAATTATCAACACCTAAGCTGAATTACAACATAAAATATGATTTAAGCATTCAGTGACAATCAGTATACTGCAACTTATAAAAGCATGAAGCAACATAAACTGTTTCTGGGTGATTTTTTTCCATCAATAATTTGATTACTAATTCTACTATAGACTCCTCCTCAACTTTCCAATTTGTGCATTTTGAAGTCTTTGTGTTTAACTTACCTTGCATTAAAATGTAATTTACTCATTAATAGAAATGCACTGATGGAAAAACATGACAGTAGCTGAACCAATGAAACATTTATCTTCAAAGAGTTTCAAGTTGACATGCTATCAAGCTACGATCATTTGTTACAAGGTAGTCTGAATAACTTACTCCAAAGATGACATCCACATTTTTTTTAAGGAGGGTGATCTAAGAATTCTACATTGTATCAAGAAAAAAAATTAGCAAGTTGTTAATATCAAAGTTAATAAGATACCAGAGATTTATTATCAAGGGTCAAAGATTTAAGAAGAATGTTGGTTTGCATATTTTTGTGGGTCATTATTGATTTTTTAAATCCATGTTTTAAAAAATTCTTCAAAACAGCCTTTTTCATAAATCATGTTGTACTTCAAAAATCTTTGAAACGACTCTAAGTTCAAGGCATTCGGGGGCCTTAATTAATTTTCTGTCTTACAGTCTTTCTAGTTGTTAATCAGATTTGGCATTTGCCTCATGTTTTGATAAGAAGGCTGCAGCTTTGATTAGAGAGAGATTTTAGACAAAAGTATATTTTCCCTTATCAAGGGTCATTAAGAAATAAGGCATTCAGTACAAGACAAGCTGGAACTCATTAGTTAGCTTAATAAAACACTTATGAGGAACACCATGTACTAAAAGAACGACTATATTTATGCGGCCTTTTAAATAAACAGAGCAAAGCCAAAAATTACAAGCAAAATGACATAAAATAGATTTATTGAAAGGTAAAAGTTGAACAGCTAGAAAAACCACCTGCATGTCATTATCCTATATATTATAGAGATATGTTTTTCTTCTGCAAAGTAAACTAAGTCTTTATAAAATTTACTTAATCATATATCATATTTTATTTAACACAGTGGTTGAGACCTTGATTTTTAACTTTCCCTCAACTGAAATATGTGAGATAAATAATTTATGTTTCTTAATTGTTAAACACAAAAATGCAAGAAACTGGGTGGTGCCTGTGGCTTAGAGGAGTGGAGGGCCAGCCCCATATACTGGTTCAGACCCACCCCCGGCCAAAAAAAGAAAACTGCAAAAAAAAAAAAAACACTGCAAGAAACTGCTAGGCTGACGGGTTTGTATCTCTCATACCTGGGAAGAAACTTTAGAGCCACAGCTGAAGAACACGGTACTAAGTTAATGCTAATTTATAAAGAACATCCTGCATTCCTTTTTTAAATTCAGACTGTGGGAGAGTTTGTATTGCTCAAAAATAGGCACACTAATCACTGTGAAGAAACTGTTTCTTAGTATATGCTAATGTACTAATGTTTCTTAAAACAGGAAAACATATGGAGGCTGAATGAGGGAAACGGAGATGAAGATTGACAATTGTGGCTATAAACACGGGTTGTGTGTGTAGTTTCACGCTCTAGAGCACTTGTTTTCATAGATGGTTTGACTTAAAGTTTGGAATGGGACTTGGTGCAAGAATTGTTAAGCTCTTTGACAATTATGTCTAAAAAAAGTAGTGCGCTGGTATTGAGGCATTGTGTGTATCCATGATGTATAAATACGTGAGCATTCCTAACACCAGGCAAATAGTACATGCTCCACCAATACCAGCTTCTTAAGTAGCTTATTTATCTTAACAAAAAAAGCCTATTACTAGAGTAATCATAAAATGTTAGCTGTGAAGATTCAGTCTTCATGTGAAGTAGATGATGGTTGCCAGACAACCTGTGCAGACAGTACGGGCACATCAAGCTCTAGATACCATGTTTCCCCGAGAATAAGACCTACCTCCAAAATAAGCCCTAGCAAGATTCCTATGCATTTGTTAAATATAAGCCCTACCCCAATAATAAGACCTAGTAATGGGCGTGGCTATGCAGATATGCTGCATGGCATGCATTTCAGCACAGAGAGGAAGACATTACCTGAAAATAAGCCCTAGTGTGTCTTCTTGAGAAAAAATAAATATAAGATAGCCTTATTTTCGGGGCAACACGGTATCAGAAATGGCTCATAACAGAGGGCAGGGGTAGGTGACCTCTATGAAGAATGCCTTTCCATCTTAATTCGTGTTTTCTTTTTTTACTGTCTTTAAATTTGAATTATATTATTTGAATTAGCATCTATGTTTGAAGTGAAACATGAAGGCAAGTTCTATTATCCCTACCCATACAAACCGGTAATGACAAACTGCACAGTAAATCTCAGAGATAAATATGGAAAGGAGGTTAACCACAACGTCACAATTGTAATACAATTCAGTGACATATTTCAGTATGACTGAAAAGGTGGTAAGTATACTAAGAGGCAACAAATAAATCATAAGGAACTTTTTACATAAAATGGAACTGTGAAACGTAGATATTTTTCAATCCTTAGCCAGATGTTATTACTGTCTTTTAAAAATATCAAGAAATCTTCTTGGTCACCTAGAGATGACTGCCTTTGTATCCTACCAGATGGTTCAAATCTTCTTTAAATGGATCATAGCCTTGTTCCTTTAAACCTCCTAGTGCCCAGAGAAGTTGGCCTAGTGGAGGAAATTCTTCCCAAGGAACCCATTCCCAACTTTCATTTTTTTCAGGGTCTACATTCTTAGGTTCTGAATCATGAGTCATGTCCACCTCTCCTTTCATTAATATAGTGACATAATGGTAATTCTCTTTCTCAACAAAAGAATTCACAACCGAGGCAAAACGAACATTTTTCAGGTAAAGAGCAGCTTCTTCCAAGGTTTCCCTTTAAGCACATTCTTCCCAACTCTCACCAAACTCCAAACGGCCCCCAGGAAGTTGGAAACGTCCAGCGCCAACCGACCCTTTCCTCTTCCCCAGGAGGACACAACGAGGATGACTGCTGCTGGTCACCAGGACTCCTGCGGTGGCCCGCAAGCCTCCACCCTGGCGCTCATTTCACACGCTAGAGACCAACCGCAGTGGGAAGTGCTCAATTTGTATTTTCTAAGAAATTCCTTCTTTATAGATGCACTCTCATGGGAAAACAACAAAACTTTGCACCCAAATTCTAACAAAGCTTCTAGTTAAGATTCCTAATGTCCCAGGGGTACTCTAGCTTAGGCAAAGTAAAAAGAATGTATATTTAATTCACTAATACCTTAAGAAAGTGAAGAACTAAGTGACAATTTGCATATTCGAATCTTCCTTTGTTGAAAATACAACACCTATTTCCACTTTACTGGTAGTTTTTAAACTGAAAATAACGTGAATGTTTATACATTCTTTCCGTTTCCACGCTCCACCCAGCCAGCTGGAAGAGAAAACTGCAGAAAACATTGCAGGTAACGTTTACATCTGAGCATCAGGGTTCTTTCCCTTGCGTCGTCTTCAATTAGCCCCTGTATCTTTATTTTTTCAACCAACCAAACAACAATCATTTACTGAAAATATCCTCTGTACCAGATGCTGCATCAGTTTCTGGGGATGTCGAACAAAAACATTAACATTAAATACTACAAAAACACAAAAAAGCACATCTACTCTCCCTTCAGAGATACCAGAGATTAGTGGGGACACACAGAGAAATACCATGTGACAATTTCTGCCATAAAAACGCACAGTACATGCATTTCTATGGGAAAATAAAAGACGCCAATACCAACTTTATAACAATAATGTACAGATGACCTAGTGGATTAATATGCATTAGGATTTTATGGATTCATGTACCCTGCATTTACTAGGAACAGTATTTGTTTTAAAAAGATATTCCACTGATGTGCCAGCAATTATCAAGTGCTTAGGGACCCAGTGGCTAAACATAGGCATTTTTGGAAATTAAATTACATAAACTTATGATTTGGTTAATTTGTATTAAAATCAAAAGTAGTCAATATGCAATACTCACCACTTTCTACTTATTTTAACTTTAATCTATAATTTCCTCTGTTCTTAAGGTTGTTCACGTTTGTATGATAGACTATGACAATGGTGTGTTACTACACACCTCCCCTTCATTTCCCAGCCAGTGCTATCATATTGGAAATTTGAAGTCAGGCAGGACAGGAGGGAGTACTGACAACAGATACCGGCAAACACTGAGAGAAGTTTGGATGCGTGTGTCTGTATTAAAGCAGCCAATTGTTATGTCTTTCCCTGCATATACACCACTAGAGTAAGACAGCTGATTCACAGTCACATTCCAAAGCAAAAAATAAAAATATGCTAAATCAATTGATTTTTATGCTTAAAGATGTCTTCAACAAATATGTGGATAAAAATTGAATAAAAATTCAACAATAAAATCAACGTTCTTCCATGGTAAGTATGGATATATTATCAGATGTCACAAGTGTCTATCAAGCAAACTGGGCATTAATTCTGTGGATACTCTCCATTTCCATTTACAGCTTTCAGATAGGAGACCATGAAACCTAAATTAATCATTGACTTCTGAAATATAGTTTATCCACTGAACTGCATTATCTAAAATTGAAATTCATTACACTTGAAATACTTAAAAATATTATACAGGCAAGATCTTCCAGATTGTTATAGCAGTAAGAGGAGCAGGGCCTGACTAAAATGTCAACTACAATCTTCCTTAGACACATAAAAGATTCATGCACGTAAAGGCACATGAAAGATAAATTGTGTAAAATCTATTTTCTATCATCCTGAAACTCCTAGAAACTCTTTCCCTGAAGAACTCTTTTAACCCACTATCTTGGAGGCTTCTCCTCACCCCTTCACCTCCCACCCTTCTCCCCAGAGCATTCCAGATTGATCACAAGCACCCACGCCTTGTTGCCCACAGGCCCCTGACGGTCTGTTCTGGTGTCTCAAACTATTACGATCCTTTTTATCTCAAAAATCCTGCCTTTCAGGCAACTTCCCAGATATGCTCGTGTATTCTTGGAGGATGGAAAAGGGTCTGGACTAACTGCACATTGATTTTTGGCCAATAGAATGGTGTTAACTTGGACATACCTAACATTTAGAAATAGGAGAGCCTCTGAATATAGTTGTCTGCGCTGTTATTTGATGAATAATTTTCTATAGTTTAATATAGAACAAACAAAATATCACATACAGGAACAATTTATTACCATATTATTGGGAATGCAAGGTAATATGTTTAACTTTTAGAAATATTTGTAAGTGATTGAGGGGGAAACATCCTATATAAAAATTTGAGGTAATCAGAGGTAACTTGCACCAAAGCATAGGAAAGAAGAAATAAGCTTACACCGAAATCTGACTCAGAACCCCTTTTTGCATTTAGAATGTTCCTTTCAAATCTCTAATACAGATACACATAACTTTGTCTTCAGAAAATTTACCTTGAATCACTTTATTAAATACAATGGTCTTCTTAGAAAACTAATTTTCTTTAATTCCTTACACATTTGATGTATTACTTAGTGCCCATTAAACAGGGCCTCAGTGCTCATTCAATGAAATTAATGGGTAGAATACATGCCGGGCCTTTGGTTTTATTATATTTTTCTTTATGGAAAGCAATTTAGTAAAAAAAAAAAAAATTGAACTGTTAAGTAGCTATCACTTCTTAGCTAAAGAGTCATTATACTGAAAGCCAAGGAACTATGTGGCTATAGTATACATGATTGCTTAATGCTAAAAGCTAAATAATATGCTACATTAAGAAATGCATAATAATTACCTGCATATTTGCTATCCTGAG
The DNA here is from genome assembly GCA_963574575.1 of Galagoides demidoff. Lineage (NCBI taxonomy): Eukaryota > Metazoa > Chordata > Mammalia > Primates > Galagidae > Galagoides > Galagoides demidoff. The sequence goes on from CAUYQV010074843.1 coordinate 27,594, forward strand.
TATTACCCTTCCCTCTTAGTTTCTGAGAAGAAAATCAATTGTTTGTAAATTTAATTATCCAGCAGATATTTAAAAATAAAATCCCAACCTTTGTCTGGATAGAAAAAAGGTGCTGGCCAGTATTCATTTCTCTCGGTTTACGTAGTTACCACTCTAACGTTTAGTTTCCTTGGTTTTCCACCCAAATCTCTTAGCGATCATTGTGCTCTCAGCATTATACACAGATTGAGATGTCAAAATCCGGCTTTAGACAAGAAAAATCCTCGGAAAAGCCAAATAAAGTAGGGGATTATTTAAATATCATAAAGTGTTTTTTTGATACAGTCTCACTATGTCACTGTCAGTAGAGTGCTGTGTCATCACAGCCTATGGCAATCTCCAACTCTTAGGCTTAAGCGATTCTCTTGCCTCAGCCTCCCAAGTAGCTGGGACTATAGGCACCTGCCACAATGCCCAGCTATCTTTTTGTTGCAGTTGCCATTGTTGTTTAGTCAGCCCAGGCTAGGTTCGAACTTGCCAGCCTCAGCGTATGTGGCTGGTACCATCGTCACTGTGCTCTGGGGACCGAGCCTGAATAGCTTATTTTTTTTTTTTAATTTTAACTACGTAAGGCAGGGGTCCTCAAACTTTTTAAACAGGGGCCCAGTTCACTGTCCCTCAGCCTGTCGGAGGGCTGGACTGTGGGCCTGGGACGAGTGGGCTGCTAAGCAGGACAGGCAGCAATGGTAAAAACACCCAGCAGGCCAGATAAATATTCTAGGTGGGCCGCATGTGGCCTGCAGGCTATAGTTTGAGGACACCTGATAAAGGTCATGTTTTTCACTAGCTTTTAATGTTGGGCCAAGTCTTTTTCTTTAAGTTCGTGCTTACTGGAAAACTGAGTTGTCTCTGCATGAGATACTGATAGCAATCCCATATTTTCCCTATTCATTTGCAGTATAAATTAAAATGCTTAAATAATTTGAGTCCTTTTATGTTTACAATTTCCAATCCATCTCTTATGCAAGACATTTTGAGTACTTTTATTGAAACATCCTAAAACTTGAATTTTTATAAAAAAATCTCAAGTCTCCCTTATTCCTATATCCTTAAGTTTTTATGTTTCATGAAACTAGACACTTGTAATATCAAGACACATGATCAAGTTTGGGAGCAAAAACAACCATCTCTGCACATATGGAGTTCAAGAGGTAGATAGACAGACATGACGACATGACTGGATCTCTTTCAAATCTGATGTCAAAATCACAATGGGCACAAATCAGAACTTTTTCAGAAGGGAATGGAGGAATCATATAGAGTTTCCAACATGTTGAAATAGGGGAAGTGCCTACCCAACTACCCATACCTGGAAATAGGACATTATTCATGGTCCAATTCATCATGCCCAAATCTCATGAAAACCCCACTTGCATTATTATTCTAGTTTTAGTAAGCACTGTCTTACTCCTACATTATTCCAGAACCTTCTAAGAAGTATTTCTGCTTTTCATGTCCTTCCCAATATATCCTAACCCAGAACTTTATTGAATCTTGTGTCATCCTTTGAATTAGAAATCTATAGTATTCTATTGCTTTCTGATAAAATTTAAGTCCCTATTATAAAAAGACATTTAATCATGTCCCCCTTTCAAGTCTGCCTCATTAGCCTTCTATGTTCTCAGAATCTTACAATTTTATTCTTCTGTTATGTGTTTCTTCCCTAATACTGTGCCTTCAAACATAATTTCTCTCATGTCTAAACACTCTACTGAACATTTAATTTTCTCTAGTATTAATCTGCATGATTTTATTGACTTCCCAGTTACTGGCTTACAGTTTTCCAACCTCCTAGAGTAGACTGGTATACTCCTAGAGTAACCTTTGTGTCCCTGTATAAATTCATTCTGCCCCACTGCTCTACTGGAATTCTTACATCTCCAGCTATGCTACAGACAGAATGCCTAGAAATCTGTGTTTAATGTAATAAAACCAACCAATGTGGAGGGAATACCATGACATACTTACCATCCAATAACTGCCACATGTGAAAGCATCAAACACCCTCTCTCACACCCACCCAGGTCTTTACCACTTGGATAGCTTTCTAACTCTGGGGTTTATCTCACAATAAAGTTACGTTGCTGCAGTTATGTCTGTAGTTCTGGGGTCTTCTTTCCAGAGTAGGGTTCATAACGTGAAGGTATTTTTAGAGTCTAGAAAGTGCAAGAAACAGACAGAAGCTGCGACAAAGGGATTGAGAAGGAGGTGGTGGTACAAGATACCTGACAACTGCATGGCTGCCCTTGTTTCTTAAAAATCAGGAAAAACCAGGTATAAGTGAAAAAAGTAGGAAGTATTGTAATGCAGCATATGATATAATTCTCTTCTCCATTTGCCTTGCAAAACTTCAAGAAAAATCCATGAAACTCCACAATTTCACAGTTTATGGGCAGTTCTTCATACAATTATTCTTTAGAGTAAATTGATGGAAAGACTTGGGATAAGATCAGCCTTGAAGTGGGTAGGGTGAGCCAGAGACGTGCACATTTATCTGAGTTATCATTTCTGGATGTGGGGAAATTGAATTTTAACTCTTTTGTGTAAAAAGAGCTCTCTGCTAACAGAGCTCAGGGCTGAGAGTGAAGCAGCTGAAGCACAGGGGCTAACCAGGACTCTTCCTTCCTGGGCCCGGATTAGAGCCTTAGAGACACTGAGGAAATGGGTACAGTCTGAAGCAGGAATAGCCCTGGACCCTCAGGTACAGAGCGAGCAGGGTCTGGGGGTGGTATTTAATCTACCCATCTGACTGAAGCCTCCTCCCTCTGTGTCACGATGGCAGACCTGAAACTACCTTTATGAAATCTTCTTGAAGCTAGGAAAAGGGAAACCACTCTGAAATTAGAGAAAAAAAAACTCAATTTCTATCAAGAGGAGACTTTAGATACATTATATTTATTGTGTTTTTAATAATTTCCCTCATTTCTGATGTGTCACTTTGTCATGAATTACGTGTAAATGCCTCAATCGCAGAAAAGAGCTTCTCTAAGTGAAATTTGGGAACTATATGACTCAGGTATAAAGGACACTAGGTAGAACGATATTAAAAAGTGTTGCTCTTCTCAGCAGGGTTCCCAGGAATTGACCCTGGTGTGTTCTTTGCAGAGTAGAGAATTGGTATCAAGTTCCTCATCAGTGACCTCTGTTAGCGAGAAAAATGCTCCTGTATATGAGAAGCTGTGTTATAAGCTTCTCTCTTCGTCATACTGATTTTCTTATTCCAATTTCTTCAGCCAAAAAATTACTTAGAATTCCCGTTTCAAGGACAGAGAAGTTTGAGTTTTGTTATTTAGAAAACTTTCTTTATATGAACAAGTAGGTGGTCCCCATCATAAAGTGGGTGGTCCTCATCTTTAAGTCAATATTTGGATTAAGAGCATTAAGAAGCCCTCTAGGGTTAGTTACTACATGCAGCCTATTTCCTCAAAAACAAAACAGGCATTTTGGAATTAATGAATGGTCTTGAAATTTATCGCCCATTTGCATGAAAGTGGTTAATTTCTGCATCACAAATGACATTTCAGAAATAATTGAGGTATTGGACATTGTAATCGAGAGCTTAAAGAAACATTTCAAAAATTTAATTCAAGGGATTAAAGTTATTAAACTGAAATGTTACTTGTTAAAAGAAAATTAAGACAAAATTATCACTCACTGACAATTCTTTTTTCTAATTTGACATGAAGATCACTATGTTCATGTCGCTTTAATATTATATTCATGAATGACAATTTAATGATTAATTGCAAAGGGAATTTTAGAAGGGAAGAGCTGACGGAGCTTATTCAACTACTAATGAAGAGTCAGTGTAAAATACTAGGCAATCACTTAAGTTGTGAAAATATATGGTGTAGGTAAAAACTGAAACAATACAAACATGTATGAAATGAAAATAAATGCTTTTCTCATATCACCACTTTCCTTATTTCCTGGACATAACCATAGCTAAGCCTTTATGTTTTCAAAATATTATATAACTTACACAGAACCTAAGTTTGCACCAATTCCTTAATTTTGATACACTTTCTTGTAACATTTCCCCCCCTCCACTGAACAGTACAGAATACAGAATACATTATAGCATATAGTTGTTCCTATCAGCACCTTGAGAAGTAGAGAAAGTGAAATCCACGTCCTTTGCAAACTCAAAACGTCTTAGATTTAATCTCATCCTTTCAAGGTCTAAATAACATTTTTAAAAATCATCTAATCTTCTCAGTGTCATGGTCAAATCTTTAATGATGTCTTTTTGCTGCTGGAATAAAAGCCGAAGACTTTAGGGGGGCCGGATAGTTGATTTACTATCTCTCTAACCCTTGACTCATTCTGCTCACCCTTTGTTCCTTAGTTTTACCACCCTGGAATTCTCATTTTCAGGAAAGCTCCTGTTTCTTTCATAAGGACCTTCACACGCCCTTGCCCTTGGCCCACACTTCACCATTTCCACCCTTCAGAGCTCATCCAAAGGTTATTTCTTCAAGGGACAACTCATTAGCAGAGAGAGTGAAAATCAATTCCCCTGTTCCTTCCCTCTCCCTCTCATATAATGTATAATGAGTAAACAATGCACATATTTTTTCAATGCCTAATTCCTCTAGCAGGTTAACCTGGTGAGGCAATGGCCATGTTTACTGCTCTATCTTGTATGGCTACGAGAGTTCCCACACATGCTAGATGCTTTAAAAATAGTTTAGACAATGAGTTTGCTCTACTTTAAGCATTCTGACTAGTTTTTGATATAGAATTGCCTCAATCTTACGTGGATTCCCATATGTGTATGTTTATGAATTTAAACCATTTTTAAACCAAAAGAATTTTTGGTTTTCTTTACCTTTCCACAGAAATACATGAAGTGGCTCTTTCCTCAGTGAATCTTTCACAGATTTCAATTTTCATTTTTCTCTTTTCAATTTGCGACTACTTTCACCTTTAAAGCCTGAAAATTAACTACTACTGACACAGGAAATATTCATGGAATAATGATATGATACATTCAATTTAGAGAATCATTCAAATATATATTCAACCAAACCTTCCTTTATAAATATTTAGTCAATGTTATCCTTTTGAAGAAGCAGATAATCATGCACCATTATTTCCCTATATGGTTATCATTTGTATACAAAGTGTAAGCTTTCCTTGGTTTTACAAATTTTCATTATCTAATTAAAACACATATTAGGAAGAAATGAGATTAAAATTTTTTAAAACAAAACAGGGAAAATAGAAAATATACTCTTTAATATTTTAACATACAAAATGAAAGAAGATGAATAATTTATTTGTAAACAACTGAGCAAATCTATCCCTTCCTCTGATATGTCCATTCTGAAGTTCAAGTATAGATAGGCAGGAATTTCCCACAGGTCTAGTTTCATGGAATTTTCATGATTTTATGGAGGCCATCAAAAGCAGTGTGCATGAGATACAAGGTGATGCAACAATTAAAACCCTGTTTCTGCTTTTCATGAAGGTAGAGCTATTGCTCTAGACTTAATTTTTGGCAAAAATAGATCTCTCTCTACATAGTAGTGTTGATGGATATGAATATATAATTGAGGAATAAGATAAATACAAAAGCATGCAGCAATTTTGTCCTCAAGACTCCAGCCTGTAACAATACAGGAAAAAATTGACTGTATTCATATGTGTGAAAATTAAAAATATACAGACAAAAATTAGAGAAATGGAAGATATTGTTTAGAAGGGATTCAAAAATATATTCATATATAGCAAAGATTTGAAGTCAATCTAAGTGTCCATAGAGAAAGAAAATGTCACACACACAATAGAATATTATTCAGCCTGAAAAAGAAAATAGGTTCATTTGTGAAAATATAGGTCAACTTAAAGGATGTTATACAAAGTGAAATAATCCAGGGTCAGAAAGAAAAATACCACACCATCGCTTTTATATGTGGAATCTAAAAGTCAAACTCAGGAAAGCATAGAGTAAGTACGCTGATTGTCATCAGAGGCAGGGGGTGAGCTGAGAGGGGAGGAAATGAAAGGTTACTCAAAGGTCACAAAGTTTCAGTTAGACCAGGCAAACGTGTTCCAGAGATCAACTGTGCGGCTTGGTGACTACAGTAAATAAGCTACTGTACACTTGAAATTTGCTCAGAGATTTCAAATCTTCTCCCACATTATAAAGATATGTGGTATAACAGATGTATTAGCTTAGCGGTGGTAATCATTTCACAAAGTATACATACGTATATATCAAAACTTTATATCATGTATCATAAAAATATACAAACTTTATTTGCCAATTATACCTCTACAGTCATTAAAATATTTTAAAGATTATGGTTATTAGTCAATAAGTTACATGAGTAAACTGCATTAAATCAGTGGCCCGAATTAAGTGGTGACGGACACACTCTAATTTTGTTTTATAGAGAAACACATTTAAGTTTCTTTATTCTTATAACAGTATGAGAATTCACATATTCAATTAAATGTACCCATTAAGTTATGTATTTTCCTAGTCAGATGTCTGAAATATAAGCCTGGAGAGATCATATAATTATGCCCTATTTCAGGATTGAGTTATTAATCCTATGCCCTTAGATTCCTAGCGAATGAAATACATATTTTGTTTCCTCAAACATTACAATGTACTGTGGCTCTTACAATCAGAAAATGGCACATTACCTTCAATTACCTTTTCCTATTATCTAAAGAAAATAACACTAGTCCAATGTGCACAATACAGTCCACATCCACTTCATTCTGCTGAGGATGCTATCTTGTTTTCAACAGCTTTTATTTTCTAAAAAAAGGTAGTGTTTTTGTTTTTCATTGCATGGATATGCTCAATATTTACATAATGATTCCTCTCAAAAGATGAGAGAATGAATAAATTGCAAACTCCCTGCATAATGACTCTACCTTTAAAGATGGATCACACATGGCCATGCTCGAATGCATCCAATACATCAATATTTATTAAGCCGACAGAAAGTCAATTGAACTATACCTTGCTTTGTGCTAAGAAAGAAGAAACACAGAAAATAGGTGAGGATTATTAAAAAGAAACTTAGGAACCCTGCCCAAAGTCAATATCCGAAGCTCCCATTGAATCTCTTTTTTCTAAACCTTTATGGAATTGAATAAACCATCTACACAGGGAATTAGAAAAGATAACTAAATATGAAATGGTCATGCCCTGTCAGAAACCTTATTTTTTGAGTCCTGAAAGCAAGGCTTTCAATCTCATTTGTAAAGGTGCTCTGTACCATTCACATACATTGTGCAAGAATTATAAGTTATTATAGATATATGTTTTATTTTCCCAACTGGAAAGCCTTCTTTGAGTACAGGGTCAATCTTCTGACATATTTTAAGTTCTGAAGAAAAGTGTTTAATATGGGTGAACCAGTAGATGGCAAAATACTGACACAGAACACGTGAAATGTATCCTTCATATGTATAGAAGGAAACAAAACCAAAATCTCACTTGTAAGTATGGTCTTTGATTGTGATAACAGTAACATTTATTGAACATTAAGTGTGCCAAGCACAGTGCAAGCACCTTGTGTTAATTATTTAATTCTGACAAAATCGGAGTTGGTTTTATTATTTTCACTATACATACAAGGAAAACAAGGTTTTATATTTGAGATTTTGCCAAAGGTTATATAAGTAAAAATTAGAAACTCCAAATATTGAACAAAGGTTTTTCCTGATCCTACAGACCTTTTAGCGACCACATCACGTATCTTGAAACACACAATTACTTGAAAAAGATGTGACTATTTGATTAGAGATACGATATTGTCAATAAATCACAGCTGTCACACTGACAATCAAAAACGTAGTCCCACCCATCTTTAAGACTTACACTATGTATATTAAACACAAAACAAAGCTTAAGATATTCATTCCTCAATGATGAGGAGAGGGTGCAGGTTATTTGGTTTCTTACTGCCCCACATTCCACATCTGTAATGTGGATCCAAGTTGAGGACATTGTTTTACGTTTTCTATGCACGTATGTGTCTCTTTGCTGTGTTTCTATTTATCTCTTCCTGCATCCCAATATCCACCTACTTCACTTTCAGAAGTATGTTGCAGGGAAGATGAGAGAAATCGTTTCAATTCTTTTTGTTTTATCAAGAGATATGAGATGGGGGTGTGGTCCAAGACCAGAATCCCTAAATCTGAGAAAAATAGCAAACTTTAGGATGATAAAGAAAGAATACATTGTTAATAAAGAATCAAAATAGACCTCTCATTTGATCCTGCAACCCCTTTACTGGGCATTTACCCAGAAGAAAAAAAAAAAAAACATTTTATCATAAGGACATTTGCACTAGACTGTTTACTGTAGCTCAATTTACAGTTGCCAAAATGTGGAAACAGCCTAAATACCCACCAACCCAGGAAGGGATTAACAAGCTGTGGTATATGTATACCATGGAATACTATCCAGCCATGAAAAAGATGGAGATGTTATATCTTTTGTATTAACCTGGATAGAGTTGAAACACATTTTCCTAAGTATCTCAAGAATAAAGAAGAATCCAATGTACCCAATTCTAATATGAAGTTTGTAGATAATCTAATACATACCCTTATAAGCGAAATACTCAATTCAAGGTGGGGGCAGGAGAATGAGGGAGCAGGGAGGGGGAGAATATGGGAGTCATGGTGGATGGCACACCTCTGGGGGCAGGACACAATTATAAGAAGGCCGTTACCTAACAAATGCAATCAGTGTAACCTAATTTTTTTGTACCTTCAATGAACCTGAAATAAAAGAATCTGAGTATAGCTTTAAAAAGTAGATACAAAGGAACACAAATTTGTTAAAATCCTCTTATTTTTTGTCATAGCAACAAAGGAATATGAGCCTACAGAACTGAGAAGATATGCAAAATTTTACTTTCCTTTAAAAAGTTTTAAAATGAAGCAGAATAGGTAGCAATTTTTCAATGTCCTATGGTTCCTCTTTTATTGACTCTGGCTCTTGTTCTCTAACGTAAGATCCTTGTTCAGAAAAAAAAAAAATGATTACACTCCTAAATTAATTGGTTCCAGGGACTCTGAACTAATACAAAATAATTATGTAAGAGGTTGAAAGTGAGCCGGTGACTAGGACAAAAAAAAAATGATGATTTGAGGTTAGGGGTAAAACCCTCTGGGGCTACCATTCAGTATAGGCTTTCAGCTTAGATAAAGAATTGAGGGGAAGATCTGGGCAGGATTAGCGTTAACAGAAGTAAAGAGTTCACCTCTGGCTAGCCCAGTGGTTCTCAACCTTCCTAATGCCACGAGCGACCCTTCAATACAGTTCCTCATAAAGCCTTCTTTTGACCAAATACATTTCCTCCTTGCCTCAGAGGACCCTTCTATTTTCTTTTTCCCATTGAGCAGTCGCTGTGCAGCTCCGATGCATTCCTTCTTACTGTTGCTTCCCTTTAAACGTCACAAAAGGCTGTTAGACTTCGGATTATGGTGTATGGAGACTCAGTCTGAGACCTCCAGGGGACCCAGGTAAGATAGGGAAAAATAAAAATTCTATGTTTACCTGTTGTATGGCTTCATACAAGATTTCATTTACAAAATTGAGTTCCACTTTTGTACACACAAAACAATCTAAAGCTTTGAAAATTGTGGGTCTATTCACACTTCATTTAATTTCTTACTGCTCATTTACTCCAGCGTCTTGCAATCTACTTTCCAATCTCACTACCCAGTTGAAGCAATCTCTTTAAAAGTCACAGCTGGACTTAATGGATCAGGGCAATTCATTTGCTGTTCTCTGTCCGCGTTCCCCCCCATCTCTCTGCATCACGGGAAGCTGACAATTTTCCTCCTGGGGTCACATACTCTCCTAGTTACCCTCCGGCTGTCCTAAAACCTATTCCCCTGAATCGTCCACTGAATCTCATTACTCCAGCCACTTTCTACAGGCAAAGCAATGCATAGTGGGGGAAGAAACAGTGGCCTGGGGATCTAAAGACTTGGGACCAAACTTAGGGAACTGGAGATATTCTCTCAGATGTAATCAAAGTATCAGTCTTGAGCATGATGTGCTTAATCTAATTGTAAAGGAAATGATAAAGTACTACAATGAATGGAAATATCCTCAGAAAAACTGGGTAAGAAATGATGTTTGTTTTAGAATGTTTTCTGTCATGTGTCTTGACTTAAAATTCAGTGATTATTCAGCATGTAACCCATGAAATTTCTGTGATAATACTTTGTGAGGGGAAGATTAAAATAACCTGCTTATCCAATCAAAACTATATGCTGAAAATACAGACTTAGAACCTATCTTCCTCCCCCCCCCCCAATTTATACAGTTTTGTTAAAGCAGTTTTTTTGACTTAAATGTCTTAATGTGAGGGTAGGTATTTGAGACTTTATCTTCAGATCTTACGTATCTTTCTTAAACAAAATAGACTAAATGGACACAAAGCATGGGCGAATTTTAATAATTCTGAACACTTTTTAAATGTAGCTTCAGATGTAAATAACCTCTATTTTGAAGGGCTGGTGATGTGTGACCGTACCTCAATGGATTATATGGTGAAGCTGGTGGAGGTACATTATGTACAGGAGGTACCTTGGCACATTGAGAATCTTCTATAGGGTATCCCAAAAGTTACCTCTAGAGTCATCATACACAGAGGAAATGGGAAATTGTAGCTAAATGTTACATTTACAAAATATTCATTATAAAATTTGACAAAACAAAATTCTGTATGTATTGGGCACTTCATAAAATTTAGCAATGAATGTTTTGTTAATAAAAGTACATTTAGTGCCTCGGCGCCTGTGGCTTAATCGGCTAAGGTGCCAGTCACGTACACCTAAGGCGGCAGGTTCGAATCCCCAGCCCGGGCTTGCCAAACAACAATGATGGCTGCAACCAAAAAACGGCCGGGCGTTGTGGCAGGCACCTGTGGTCCCAGCTACTTGGGAGGCAGAGGCAGGAGACTGGCTGAAGCCCAGGAGTTGGAGGTTGCTAAGAGCTGTGATGCCATGACACTCTACCCAGGGGGATAGCTTGAGGGTCCGTCTCAAAAAAAAAAAAAAAAGTACATTTAGCTACAACTTCTCATTTTACCTATAGATAGCAACTTCATGGGTAACATTTGGGACATCCCATATGAGCATGATTCACAGTGTTATGAAATTTATATGTAAGCAACTAAGAAAGTCTGAGAAAGACCATGTTATGGTCCATTATTTCACTTCCAAGAAACACAGTCAACAATATCCTAATTAACCCAAGTGAGTTGAAACTTGCTGGGCTTATTGGTGTTACTGGGAGGGCTTCATTTGTTTCTATCTGTGTACATTTTACATTTCTTGATTTTTGGGTATCATAATTTTTGTAATGAAGCACATATTCTCATCCAACTAGTCTATGTACAATATATGCTGGGGCACTGCTCTTACTAACTGTTGTGGTCGCAGAACCTATTACAAGACCTGACACAAGCCAGACTGAGTAATTGATACCTTAATTAATTCATTCAACAAACACTATGTGTTACTTCTTGTCATTTCCTTTCTGGGTTCTGACTTTCCAGGCATCCTGGCCCTGTTGGGTTCCAGATCCTTGCTGACCAGCTGCATACATGGTATTGTTTCCACAGCCTGAATCCCTGTGAGCCACCATCTGCTGTTTTATCTACCTCGCTCTTGGTTCCTCCCCAGTCTCCCTCCTAGTGTCTCTCTCATGGCCTCTCTTCCTGATCTCATTCCACCTGGCCAGCTAGGTCCACTTTTATTACATTTTTAATACTAGTTCTAACATTTTCACAATGCAGACCAGTCTGACTTCTGCTTGTTCCTACTCTACAGACATGGAATTCTTAGACATTGAGTTTGACATCTATTTCAGGACTAGACATTCTTTATCTGCTTTAAACACCTGAACATTAAATTGTATCGGTTATAGTACACTTCTCCACAGCATGCTCCAGCATCCTGTGGACCGTCACCGAGATGCTGGAGTGCTGCTTTCTGCCTGTCTTTAAAACTAGGATCATTAAACCTGAACCCAACAATTGTTGCTCCTCATACCCCTCAAGTTCATATTGCATTTTTTCCACCTCATCCCTTTCCATCTCTCCATGACATACAGGTACAAATGAATTTGTACATTTCAAAGCTATAAGAAAATAACCATATAGGAAAACCAATAAAACAAAAATAGAGGGGAAAAAAAAGAAAATAGGGCCAGTAACAAGGAAAAAAAATTCTGGATAAGTGGAAAATATTGAAGTTATTTCTCAATTTTTAAAAAATATTCCACATATATTGAAATTATGAAGAATGGCACATGAATATTAAAAAAATAAAAAGACGGAGCCTGCTCTTTAGTTCTTTGATGCTTCCATAAGAAAAATAAGAGGGAGGATTTCAATCACAAGAGAAAAAAATTGAAAGAAAAGAGATTGAGATCTGAAGGAGATAGTGTTTTTGGAAAAAATGCTACAAATAATTCCCTGGGAAATCAAGATCCTTTGAGTTGAAAAAGCAAAAAAGAGATTACTCAAGGTGATGTTACACACCAAAAAAAATATGCAGTTGGCCAAATATCCTTATGAAACCGGGAGGAGATAATATAAATGCTAATTCCTATATGACAGATGTTATGATAAACCTAATAGATTTTTTCATATGCATTTAATCGTTTCTAAATAAATAATCAGCAAACTTATTAATATAAAAGGTAGAATATAAACAAATGCAATGCCCAGTTTAAAATCTAATTCTTTAAATTCTTGGTTTGCTATGTTCTCTCCTTTAAAGCAAACTATGGTAATGAAATGAAATTCCATTTGGGTTATGTCCAAGGGCACCATTCAATTTCACAATTTCCACTATAGTAATTATACTGAGATCATTTAATTCGTGTGCATAGAAGCACTTAAAAAAATCTATGCCAACAATTGTGGTACTTTATTCTTTTCCCTGTGGGCATTAACTTGCCTAACTGTCCTCAAAGAACATAATGGAAAAAATAAATATTAAGCATAACATTAATTAAAGCACAGAAAATTAGAATCACCATTGCACTTGCAAGGTTTTCAACTGAAGAATAGTATATAAAATCCTATATATTGCCAAAGGGCAAAAATTCATATATATTCATGATATGATGGATCTGTTCCACTACTATTCTTGTATTCATTCAACTGTCTTTAAAATAACTTAAAATGAATAAATTTAAACTATAGACAGTAATACAAACAAAACTCTAGACTCACAACTCTATATGATCATTTAAAGTTGGGGCCATTTTTGATATGATTCTTACAACAACCCAAGTGGAACAGTAAGTATATTATGTTCCACTTAAAAGTAAATGGAATAAGTTAAGCAATATAATCTAGGTCAGAAAGCTAGTAAAAAGAGGGATCAGTATTTGGCAACAACCCAAGTTCTCTGATTTTTAGATACTCTTATTAGTATGTTTTAAAATATTTTAAACATTTAAATTAATGTTTACCTATTTACCCATTAATATCTACAAATTCAACCAGACTCTCAAACTCTTTTATAGCTTGGCACAGTCCATACCACCATTTCCCACAATAGGGACTCCAAAACTTCCAACTTTTCAAGAACTTTAGCCCACTCTTGACTTCTGGCTAGAAGATGACATACCCTTTTGAGAAAATTGATTTCATCAGGAATGAATAACTTATTTGGTATCTGCCCCCAAACCCATGTATTTTCCTTAGTTTCAGCATTTCCTCTAGATTAATGGATGTGTTATTCATAGATAAGTTTATTCTGTTTTCTAATACTGTGAGGTATGAGGCTACCTGCTACATCACTAGAAGAAAAGCAAATTTTCTGTCTTTAAGGTCATTGAAATTACCTGGACAATTCTATTGGAGAGAAATCTTGATTTTTTTTTTTTTTTTACCAGTTTTCAGTTACAAGGACCAAGATTTTTATATTGAGACCACTTTATATTTGCTCGTGCTTAAATAGCAAATTTTACTTGACGATACCAAAAATTGAGATATGCACATTTTTTATTCCTACATCACTTTCTGAGGAAGACTTGGGAATGTTAGGCTCACTCAATATAGATTAAAATTAGAAACTGAAGGAAAACTTACACCACATTGTTTAATATAGGTACCCCAAATAGGATGCAAAGGCTCAATTTGGACATATTTTTTCCTTTCTACAGTACCAAAAAGATGTCAGTCAGACGTCTTGAAATCGGTCTCACACGAAGTATGTATCATAGTTCTAATCACTGCCTATTGATCTTGTTTTCCAAGGTTTTTTTTTTAAATTAATACCCCTTTGCCTTGTCCACTAATGTATTAAAATTCAATAATTAGATTTATACATCAGTCCCTGAAATAACTGCCTCGGGGTCACTGAAAACATCTCAGAAATAGAAATTTTGGGACTCTCCTCTGACTTCCTGAACCAAAACCTGACAGTGGAGCCTAAGGATCTACTTAGGCAGCCTTAGGATCTATTTACAGCTTTAATAAAACCGTCAGGAGATTCTGTTCTAGCTAAAATTTGCAAACCACTGCTTTAGTATTTAAAAGTGAGGTGGAATACAGAACAGAGAACCAGGAATCTCTAAAAAACAGAAACAGTGCAACCTGTTTCAGGACATAGGTCTTCAGGAACTATACGGCCCACTGGATGTGTTTATCCTCAAAACAACATCCTGGGACAATATCCCTCATCCTACAGTCCTCTGCTGGTGGTGATGGTGCTCTCAGAAAACTTGTTCTGAGAACAGAGTAAGGAGGTTTGGCTTTATGTAGTTTATAATTAAAAGGAATACAGGGATTATTTGTTTTCAGAAAGAATTTGATTTCTAAAACAACCCTTCCAGCTATGGTCAGGACACATGTTATTATAAAATCGGGCTCCAAAGTGAACAAAGTGGGTAGAATTCTTTGCAGAATGTTCTAACATACCTTTTCACAAGCCTCAGGCTCATACTATAGCATGTATGTTGTAGAAATGAGGTAATATTATAAACTAACAGCTTAGAAGCTTCTATGTATGCAATATTTAGATAAAAGGTCTGTCTTCTGCAGTAATTCTCAATTTAAAGCAATCATTTCCAATGATCTCTTACTAAGTCCAATGGGCACATGATTTTAGATACATAAGATGAAAACAAATGGTTACATTGATTTATAAACTAGAAATAGAAATCCTTTTACATTTGGGGGGGTGGGGGATTCCAGAAATAATCATGTATAGTCACAGATCATCTTCTGGGAAAAATAATCATTCCTTGTGAATTTTTGCTATGTCATTTTATACATAAAAATGTTTTGTCATTATAACAGGAACATGTTGCAATTGGTAAGATTCTTACATGTTTTAGTCCTTTTAACAGAATTGTTAATATTGGAAACTGACATTTATAAATCTGAATATTAATTGTAGTCTTTTGGAGGTCTGGACCCTAGTGTTTCACCTCTCTTTGAATATATAATGAACCACCAAAGGCTTTCTCCTAAGTGTATCAGCTTCTGTCGAGAAATTTTCATTACTTCAGAAATTGATTAAGCTAACATACGGTTTACAAGGTGGAAGCTTCCTTTGAAATTCTGAATTATGTCTTTGAAAATATTCATAAAGACCTTTATTGTAGGTTTTAGGAAATAGATGCCATACAGCATTTTAGAGAGTTAGAGTGATATAAGTCAGGCATCCTCAAACTACGGCCCGGGGGCCACATGCAGCCCTCCTAGGACATTTATCTGGTCTGCAGGATGTTTTTGCCACCAGTGCCTGTGCTGCTTAGCAGCCAACTGGTCCTGGGGCCCGCAGTCCAGCCCTCCAATGGTCTGAGGGACAGTGAACTGGCACCCTGTTTAAAAAGTTTGAGGACCCCTGATATAAGTCATGTATTTCCATGTCTATTAAAGCCTCTTTATAATTCTTTAAGGTATTTAATACAATGGAAAACAAAACCATGCATCATTTTCTTTAACTGTGGATTTAATAAGAGATCAAGTTTCAGATTCACATTTCTATCTGTATTCAAAAAAAGTCCCCAAATTTCAATCAGCAAAATAAGATTTCTCAGTCTAATTATGATTTGTATTGGTGGAAAAGTCTTGGAAATCAAAATAATGTAACTCAAATCCTTTTCTTATAAAGATTTATCACAAGTCCTATTGTCTAAAATTTTTACAGCAGTAGGAAAAAGTTCATTGCATAATCAACTATCTATTACATACTTGTAGACTTGATTTTGTTGAAAGGTCCACAGACATAAAGGAATTCAAAATTACTACCAACTTTAAAATACTTCAGATTCACAGTACTGTCAGACATGTGTCCAATAATTGTCACTTGAATAAGTATGTGATATGATTCTGTATTACTATTTATGTGCAAGAAGGGTGTACATATAATCACATCTTTTTAAAAATTTATCTTCTTATTCCAAGAGTTTTCCTACAATATATTTTTTATATGTTTTATTATATTTTGGTGGGGTGGGGAAGGGGGGCGCGGAGTCTCACTTTTTTGCCCTGGCTAGAGTGCCAGGGCATCAAAGCGCACAGCAACCTTAAACCCTTCACCTCAAACCTCAAGTGATCCTCTTGCTTTTTTTTTTTTTAGTAGAGACCTTCTACAAGGTCTCACTCTTGCTCAGGCTGGTCTCAAACTCATGAGCTCAAGTGATCCACCTGCCTTGGCCTCCCAGAGTGCTAGGATTATAGGCATGAGCCCCCTCACCCAGCCTCCTGCAACAATTTAAAAGAAACAAGGCTCATGGTAAGAAAATTAAACATTTTTAAGAATGAGTATTTGATTCTCAGCTTTAAAGAAATGTTTGGGAAGATTGAGTTTTCTGACCAACAGATATGAGTATATTTCACCGCTGTTTTTCTATTAATTAGAAAAGAGGTGGCTTTTAAAATAGACCTACTTTGTTTTTAAGTAGGTAACATACATTGAGACAAATTAAAAATATACTAATCCTCAGATTTACTTACTATGATTATAATTTGAGATAATCTACAAAAGGCAGCAGTTCCTGATATACAATAAATAATTTTTAGCTCGTACAAGAATTTACTAATAAACACTGACACACATGCCAAATAAAATGTTTTCAGAGAGATAATTCATACCATTGTGAGCTTTATTCATGTTATTAAAAATAAGTTGTATCTTCAACCAATAGTGTTTAATAATGCTGTAATTTCATTCTCCTATGCAGTGAAATCATAATGTAAAGGGATTTTAAAATGTGGTGGTGAAAGATGGTGGTAGATGGATGAATATGATATGAAATTGATTCTATAAAGTTTTAACATCTACCAAGGAGGCATCCAAACTCATTATCCCTCCTCCATTTCCTTTGGTTTATATGTATTAAGGCCAAATTTCTTTCATTTACTTGTTCAAATTCCCCTAATACGATTTTTTTAATTATTTTTTTTTCTTGTTGGTATGGATGGAAGAGTTGAAGCCTAGAAAGAAAACATGAAGACTACTTAAAGTATTCATGGATAATACCTACAGTTTTCTATGTAAACCTATAGGGGAAAACAATGGTAAGGATGGCAATAATAGTCCAACCAGGTACCACAACATGCCTGAGAGACACAGGGAGTTCTTCTACATAACCACATGATGCATGAAGAAGGGAGTTTACAAAATTAGTTTATCATTTAGAAAGTTTTAGCAGTGACACTTTCAAGCAAGCATAAAAATCTAAGGCAATAATCTAAGTATTTTATACTCCATTAAAAAAATGACTCACTTCTAGATAACAAAAACAAAAATATTTTTGGCACAGTGATATCCCAAAGATGCCAATAATCGGTCCCTCCATTAAAATAAATTATTCAGGTGACAAGACAGTCAGAGTCAACTACTCAAATTCTGAAGATTAGTCAAACACTTACATTATCCAGGGGAATATTTGATGAAGAATACTCATCTAATGGGCCAGTCTAAGGAATTTTCCACCCTGTCACTGTATTAGCTGACCACAAAGGCAGTAGAAACAAAATTTTACTGACACATATGACAATGAATAAAAGTCTTGGCAATAATAGTTTCGAAAAGTCACAAAACAAATGCAGACTGCAGCTCTCTGCAAGCATTATCAACAATCTCTAGGAAAAAAAAATTTTAAGAAAATCTTAATTCCAGAATTATATTACATTATGCAAAATGTCCAGATTTTAACAGAAATTTATAAACCATATAAATAAATAGGAAAGTATGGCTTATCCATAAAAATTAAGAAAAGGAAATGAAACATCCCTGAGGATGTCCAGACATTGGTCAAACTAGAAAAGTTAATAATCACCTTAAATATTCTCAGATACATGAAGAAAATAACAAAAGTTAAGGTAAACCAGGAGAAAGGTGAATGAAAAAGCAGGGAATACCAATGAAGAAATAGAAAAGAGAAACAAAAATATGGAGTTAAAAGTATAATACATGAAAAATTCACCAGAGTTTTGAATGAACAGAAGGAAGTACCTGATAATTTTAAGACAGGACAATTGGGATTACCCAGAATGAAAATCAAAAAGAAAAAGAAATGGACAGAGCCCAAGGGACATATGAGCTACCATTAACCATTCCAAGATATATATCATGGTAGTCTCAGAAAGAGAAAGAGAAACGAGAAAAAAAATATTTAAGGAAATACTGGACGAAAACTTCCTGAATTTAACAGATGACATTATATCAAAGAAACTCATTAAGCTGCAAGAAGGATTTACTCAGGCCTATAAGGGTACTTTATAATTAAATTGTCAAAAGGCAAATATAAAATCTAGAAAGTAGTAAGATGTGATTTAGTCATGTTCGAGAAACATTTCAGTAAAATTGCCAGTTCTCATCAGAAACTATGAAAATTACAGGGCAGTAGGATAATGTGTATTTAAAGTACTGATCTATTAAGATGATAACACATTTATAAACATATAGCAAGTGAAAGAGCCAGTGCATGTTAGGAATGCAATGGCTTAATGGAAAAAAAAAAAGACAATTCTACAATAATCACTATAGACTTTAATACCCTATTTTCTTTTTTTTCATTGTTTGAGACAGTCTCACTATGTCACCCTTGGTAGAGTGCGGTGGTATATCTCATAGCAACCTCATACTCTCGGCTTAACTGATTCTCTTGCCTCAGCCTCCCAAGTAGCTGGGGATACAGGCACCGCTACAATGCCCAGGTATTTTTTGGTTGTAGTTGTCATTTGGTGGGCCTGTGCTGTATCCAAACCCACCAGCTCCAGTATATGTGGCTCGTACCCTAGCCAGTGAGCTACAGGTGCCGAATCAATACCATATTTTCAATAAAGTAACCAGACAGAAAACCATAAAGGGAACAGTAACTTAAAAAACAAACTAAAATCAAACCTGAAAGACACATAACACTCTACAGAACAAAATGAATAATTTTCTCCAGTATGCTTTCATGAAATATTCTGATAGACCACATTTAGACAAAACTCTCAATACATTCAGAAAGACTAAACATATACAAAATATGTCCTCTGACTACAATGAACTTAATAACTGAATAAAGCTGGAAAACAAAATGTGAAAGTTATATAACACACACTTAAATAGTTAATAGGTCTCTATTAGCTTAGTAGCCCATAATAACAAAGAACCACAGGTGGGTTGAGCAATAGAAATTTTCTCCCAGTTCTAGAAGGTAGAAGTCTAAGATCAAGAGGACAACACAATTGGTTTCCTGAGGATTTCTATCTTAGCTTGTAGACGTTCATCATGTTACTTCATGTGATTCCCCCCCCATGTGTTTTCATGTCATCTTGTAAGGAAAACAGTCATACTGGAGTAGGAACCAGCCTTATGTCCTTACTTTATGTTCACCGTACCTTTAAAAACCCTCGTTCCAAATATTACATTCTGAGATGCTCCTGGTTATAGCTTCAAAAATGAAATGAGATCAAAGGGTAAATCACTCATTTGAGATGAATGAAAATAAACACCACACAGTAATTATTAGATATAGCAACAGTAGGGGTTGAAGGAAAATTTACATCTATAAATGTATACATTTAAAGGTCTCATTTTACCAACTAAATTTATGTTTTGGGGAAATAAAGTAAAAGCAACAAAATCTAAATGACAAAAAGGGAAATAATGATTGGAGAATAAATGAGAGAGAAGTAGAACAATGGAGAATATATACAATACCTAAGGTGGTTATTTAGCTATTCTAAGAAAAGCAGAGAGAAGACACAGATAACTAATATCAGAAATAGAAGTAGGGATATTACCACTAATCTTATAGATATGAGGATTATAAGAACACTAAGAAATTGTATAAAAGAAAGTAGATAACCTTGACAAAAATGGAAAAATTCCTAAAATATGAAAGTTATCAAATTAAGGAAAAAAGGGACAAACTCAAACCTAAAGTATAATATTTGAATTGATAATCAAGAACTTCCTATCAAAGAGTAGGCCTAAACCAGATAAAGTTCACTGGCAAATTCTACCAAATATTTAAAAAATTAAGTCCTACTCAACCTCTTCCACAAAACAAAACCCAAAAATATAAGAAAACACATCCTAACATTCTATGAGGGCAAAATTATACTGGTAAAAAAAAAAAAAAAAAGTCTATGAAATCACAAGGAAAACAAATGTGCCTTATAAATGTAGATGTAAAAATGCTCAACAAAATGCTAGAAAACCAATTCCAACAGCAAATTCAATTATTTACATCCTATAACCAAGTAGAATTTATTCCAGAACTTCAAGGGTGTTTCAACCTAAGAGAATCAGCATAACACAATGTATTTTTAGAGCAAAGGGGAAAAATTATCTTAATAGACTCAGAGAAAGAAATATGGCAAAATTCAACAGTTTCATGATAAAAACTGCTTAGCGTACTCAATGGCAAAAAACTAAAATCTTCGGTTCTGAGATCAGAAGACAGATTCACATTTTACCAGTTTTGCTATTTAACATTGTACTGGAAGTACTATCCAAAGTAGATACCAAAAAAAGGAAGCTATATTACAAAATAAGTAAAACCATTTCTATTTAAAGATGACATGATCCTCTGTATGGAGAATGTTAAAGAATATAAACTCCCCTGCTGGAGCTATTAAATAATTTCAGCAAATTTTCAGAGTACAAAATCAACCATACAAAACTCAACTATGGCTCCATAAAAGAGCAATGAACAACCCAAGAGGGAAATTAAGAAAGCAATTCTATTTATGATCTAAGAGAAAATATACATGAAAAATTAAGCTAAGAAAGTAAGCGTGTAAACCAAAAATTATAAAACATTTTCTGAAAGAAATTAAGATCAAAATAAATTGAACATACCCTGTAACAGTAATTGAAAGACTTATTAAGCAATGTAATCTAGAGATTTAGTGCAACTTCCAAGAAAATTGCAAAGACTTTTCTTGCAGAAATAGGAAATCTGATCAAGTTCATGTCAAACTGTAAGGGATCCTGAGTAGCTAAGACAATGTTGAAATGTCTAGAAATATACTCAAACATACATGGCTATTTTAACAAGGATGCCAAGACAATTCAACCGGGGAAAGTAGTAGTATCTTTAACAAATGGTGCTGAGATAGATGGGTAAGTAGATGCTAAGAACAAAGTTGGATCCCTACCTCACTTCCTATATAAAATTTCACTCTAGTGTCTACATTTTTCTAATGTCTAACTGCCATCAAACCAGGGTGAGACCTTACTGTGCATTATTATTTCTGTAGCTGAAGTAATGGATGTTCATAGACCTCCTATTGATTGAATACTTCAGATACACACAAAAAATAGAAATAGGTCATCTGCAATGCCACATTTATAATCAAAATGTTGAACTTCAGTTTTGAACATAATCTTGACCATTTAATTTTACAATGGCTACCATCAACTGCAGAAAGTAAATATTACCATTAAATGGTAACATTTTCAAAATGTTCTATTGAACATCCCATTAACAGGAGAGAATCATTTTACATGGATTCTTGAACTTGGTGTCTTCCACACTTGTGCAAAGTGTATAATCATACCCTTTCACTATGTGCTGTTGTAAGCTGTTATCAGACTTGAACATAATCCAAAGCTATAATTATGCAACAAATAGAAATGCAAGTGTATTTCTTTTTAAATAACTGATTTATCATTACCACCTTAGAATGAATATAAAATGAAGCAGGCCTCTAGCATAATTTAAACTTTATTTCTGGATTTCCATCCATGAAAACTCACTGCAATGCTTCACTTTGCCTTACTCTCTGCTGTCCCAAGGACACTCAAGTTATGAAGTGTTTTCAGATCCCTCTACACTCTTAATGTAGGAAACAGAATTGGGAAATTGTTAGTATTTTATATTATTTAAAGATTACCATGGTAAGGAAAAGGGCAAACATGGTAGCATTCAATCAACCAGGCACAATTGGGACTAATCCCAACGCCCTAAGGAACGTACTGTTACTCTCATTTCACAAGAAATGCTAGAGCAAAACAAAAAAAAAGTGACTACAAGTCATCTTTACTCTTCATATTTTCAATGTACGAAAGTGATACTTCAAGTATGTATCTAGTGTAAATAAAAAAAATTCTATTTCATGATTTGAAATTATCTGTGAACTTTATACTAAACTTCTTACATAATGCCTTTGGTTCTACTGAAGATGGTAATTTTTGGCAATGTTAGTATCTTCTATAGGAATTCATTACACATCCATTAGATGACTGCATCTTAGTCTACTTTCTAAGCAATGGAAGGTCATTAGTTCTGATGGAGTGATTCATAGGACAGAATACAGTGAAAATGTTTCTTGTAATGTGTTCTGAAAATTGCTTAGTAGTTGAAATACAATAAATAATGAGGACAAAAACTAGCACTCATGAACCACATTTTTACTTTTCTACAAGCCCAGGAAAATGTAATAGCTTAAAATTGAATTATTTGGGGGTATAATTTTAAATATGAGTTAATATTGAGTTTTTAAAAATCTTTTAGCCCTACTACTACTACAGGCCTCAAAGAAGAATATTCTTGTCAAAAAATATATTAGCTTTTGACGGAACAACTGAGATAGTCAATGAAAAATTTAAATTTTAAATGTTGAGAACAAAGCATAATGGCAAAACAAAAATTCTGAAAATATCAGAATGATTAGGTACACAGTGGATCACAAATTATTGTGCTTTAATTTTGAAATGAGTTTAGACATCTGTGAAATTTAAACCCCAGGGCCTATGATTTGTGTGGCAGTGTGTTACAAAAGGAACAAAGCTTTGACATGCAAATTCCAGCTTTAAGTTGTATCGGCCCAGGTAACCTTGCAAACAACCTTCACACACATACCGGAAGCCGAATGCTGCCTCCCATATGGGCCCATTCTTCCTTTCCCCTTCCCAATCAAATTGACAGCTATTCTCAGTTCATTTTCTAAAAGGACTGATAAAAGCTATGCTAGGCCTGCACCTGTTATTAACCTCCCTTGCACTATTATTACTCATGTGTTTTCCTTTGAGATAAGCAGCTAAATGCAAAAGCTGATTTTTGCATATGGTGGGCTATTACCCCTCAACAAAGAATTGCAAATGTCAACCTATTATTGGGTCATTAATGTCAGGGCATGATATTTCAGAATTTGATGTTTTTAACCTTTGCAGACATTAAGCCACATACAATACACTTTTTAGAAGAGTTTATTTATCCTTGGTAACAACAGATACATCCTGCAGAAATATTATCCTATAATAGTAAGCACTGTATTTTTGGCAAGGATCATTAAGTATATTTATATAACCACCTCTTCAGCTTAGTTTGCCTCTTCATCTACTGCTCTCAGAGTCCAAAATCAGGGGTGAAAAAAACATTCAGATCTGATAGAGTGGGAGATGGAACAGAATTTAATCATATTGTCTTTTATTACAGAATCACTCCCTAATTTCAGCTTACACAAAGTTTGCGAGGATGATGTTTTTTCATTGAGTCAAAATTACTTCCTGTTATAAAATTCAACAAAGTCAATTTCACTGCATAAAATAGTTTTAGTACATATCATAAAGCCATAATTCAAGAGGTTGAGGAAAAACTATGATAAAATCATTTAAATAAGAAATTTTGCACACAGCTGCTGTGATCCTCACATTGCTCTGGTTATGAGGCATATTTGTGATGTAGATTTGAAAGTTTTAGAAAAAACAGGGTGCATATATAGTATTTTGAACAAAATGTTTGAAGATTTTGCTGACTTAGTTTTGATTAAAATTGTTTTGGTTTGATTAAAAGTTTATTTGGCCAAGTCTTTTAAAAATATGTTGAAAACTAATAAGTGAGGGAGTTCAGTCAAAAGGAAAAAAAAAGCCTTGAAGTCAAACACATTTATCTGTTTCTGCGTAGTTCTCTAAGACAGTCGCCTCATAAATTCATTGAATCCATTTGGCCATCATTATTTCAGTTGTGCTCTGCGCTGGCCCTGTGCCAGGCATCACCATGGTGGGCAGATTCCAAGATGACCCCACCTGTGTGATTCATCCGCTTGAGTGTGGATGGACCTAGAGGACTTGCTTCTAACCAACAGAGTGGAGCGATGAAGTATCACTTCCAGGGAATGTTGAGCAAGACTAATTTATCTTGCTAATCAATCCTCAATCTATGCACTTTGACAAAGCAAGAGGCCATGGAAGAAACGCTCACGTGTAAAAATCTTAGGGTAGATTTTTAGCAACAGAATCAGAAACTGAATTGAGGCAAGAGTTATATGAGCTTGGATGTAAAGTCTTTTCCATTTTAGCCATCAATGAGACCCCAGCCCTGAGTCACTCCTTGACTGTAATCCTGTGAGAGCCTCAAGCAGAGGACCCAGCTAAGCTAAGTGCATATCGTGTACAGTGATTAAGTCTAGACTCCAGGGACACAAATTCCAAGGGCTAAGTTTGAGGTGCCTGAGCGATGAGATAATGTTCTAGGAGAAGAGGCAACTTATACATGAAGGATAAATAAATGTCACTCAGGACAAGGGGGGATGTTTCTGTGTCATGGTCTTGGAAGAGGACAAAGCTGAAGTGTGGTCTGATCTCACGTCTGGTATGTGGGAAGCTGAATAAGGAGTAGAAAGTATTAAAAGTGAAGATACCAAACTGACCTAGAGTCTAAGGTCATAAAGCACCGTGCAACCTGTTTATGATAAAAATTATGCTTAGATTGAAATTCTAAATATATGTTATAAACTTTTACAGAATATTTGCAAAAAGCATTTTCCAAAATATTTTCTAATTTCTTTCACAAAGTATAGTTTTCAAGTGAATCATTTCCACTGCCACCAGTTTCACACAACCTGACCTCTTACAGAGTTGTTATAAACCCCATTCAATTAAAGAGCACATCCTTATATAATCAGGTAATTCCAGGAGGGCTCTCTGGATTGTGTTTGGCAATCTACAAGAAGGTCCCAATAGTAAGCATTTTACTTGTCTGCATGTGTTGGATAATTTGTCTTAGCACACTGCATACAATAACACATCTTCCTCTTAACTTCATCTATGACTCCTTCTCTAGGTATTAAATACCTGGTCACAATTAGTCCCCCAGAAACTTGGATTCCATTGTTCTTTTTTTTCTCCTACCATTTCAGTTTCAGCTTTCCTCCCAAATCATTGTATTTTTACTGGAAACACTTCTGTTTTGCTGCGTTTTGTTGTTTTGATTTGCTAAGTCAATGTAATTAAATATTTCAAGGGAGGTTGTTGAGCGAGGTGAGATTTCTTTTACAGTTCAATTGGAATATCACATTGCATTTTTCCACCTAGTTTTCATTTGTTTTTGCTGCTTTAATACAATGACAATTGCTAACATTTCTTCTCTAATAAAGGTAACGGTCAGAAAAAGGGTAATGAAATGTTTTAGTGGTTGTGTCTCAAAAACCACCACACTTTGGGGGAATTTAAAACCTGCACTACTTCTCCACGACCAGTAATCAAAAGCACATAAAAATATCCTTTGCTATTTTCTACGAGCTTAAGTCATAGGAGATGGATGACCCATCAGGATTTTCTGGACAAGGGTCACAGGATTGTAGGCACTGCAGCTGAGGTCAACTGAAACCACCAATTACAGTTGTACAACAATAGCCTGAAGCCAGGACATGGAGACACCAGAGAATAGGTGTCAAGAGAACAGGAGCCCAACCTCTGAAAACACCCCTTGTAGAAAGCCCTTTTTTCCCCACGTAAGGTCAGGATGGTAGTCTTTGAGTAGTCATCCACTGCTCTCCCCATTTGTTGGCAAGTTAATAAACTTCTCTTTCCAGGTCCTCAAACTACTTGTCCTTATTCTTAGTTCTTACTGATTCAGCCTTGGGAACAAGTAACAAACTTACAGTAACAATTCTGCACTTATTACTAGGCACTGGGATAAATACATGCCTTAGCTCTATAAAACCTCATAACATACTTAGAAGATACTGTTATTACCCATTTTACACATGAGAAAATTGTTACCCAAGGTCATAATCTCAAGGCTACATAAAGTAGTGAGTATAGGAATTAGAAATGGACTCAGGCTGACAAGCTATAGAATTCTCTCTCAAAGCCTGTTTTAATTACTGTAAAATCATCATCCATTGATTAAGTCAATGGCTAATTATAGGGGAATATCTATAATATCTAGGCATAATGCTAGACATTGGGAATAATGTGCTAAATAAGATGAGTCTTATATTCTGGAAGACTTTCAACATTTAAAATAAAGAAAATATTGGGACTACAATGAACTGGAATGTTTCAAACCTGAAGAACTGTTAAATGTTTGAGGCTATGGATAGCACAATTACCCTGATTTAATTCAGATAGTATCTCTATCAAAATATCACATGTATCCCATAAAGACATACAATATACCTGTAATAATGTAAAAGAAGTGGAAAAAACAACTAGGATAAAATATAAAGCTCCATTTTCAAGTACATTACCTCCATCAAATTGCAAGGGAAATCCCAGGGAGTAGAGTCACCTGGCCTGCCAAACTAATTTCTCCTTTCACAATGTTATCATTGCTTTCCTCACTCATCTCATGTTACATTTTTGCTACAGTATGGCTTTCTGATTTTCTCAATTTGGGGCCATCCTATGTCTGTACCACTAAATTGCTTACCAACATGGTCTATGGGAATTCATTTATAGAAGTGTGTTTTTCTCTGAATCTCAATTCTACTCCCTTCAGATTTGCTCTACAACATGTTCTTTAAGATTTGTGGGCTTGGCGCCTGTGGCTCAAGTGGCTAAGGCGCCAGCCACATACACCTAAGGTGGAGGGTTCGAATCCCCAGCCCGGGCCTGCCAAACAACAATGATGGCTGCAACCAAAAAAAAAAAAAAATGGCCAGGCGTCGTGGCGGGGGCCTGTAGTCCCAGCAACTTGGGAGGCTGAGGCAGAAGACTCGCTTAAGCCCAAGAGTTGGAGGTTGCTATGAGCTGTGATGCCATGGCACCACTCTACCCAGGGGGATAGCTTGAGACTCTGTCTCAAAAAAAAAAAAAAAAAAGATTTGTGTATTGAATTTCAATACTTTTCTGATCTTCAAAGAAGAGACTATACAACATTAACATTAGCCTTTGACTGTTTGGTGGCTGGGCTAACCCCCTCCCCCCACCACAATGGGGTGACTGCAGACTGATGATTGAAATTCACAAGTCCATCCTCCAGAGAGCTTCTTTTGGCCCCAAGTAGTCCCTTGATAAGTTAGGGTACATAATGGCAGGAAGGTAGAGTCATTATCTTTTCCATTTTCTTTCAAATAGGAAGATTGGTTCCAAATTCTAACTTGGAAGGTTGCTAATTGGTTAGGACGAAGTGTTTCTCAATGTAGCCTGAGAGCCTCATGGTTGGGGGGTATGCTCTCTGGAATGCACAGTGCACTGGATTCTGTCAGTGCTCTATAGTGATGTAAGTTTCCCTTCTTTTCTTCCTATGCTTCTATCTCCCATCCCTCTATCCTTAGATTCTCCTCCCTGGCTGAATACAGCGACAAGAGTTGGTGAGAACAGAGAGAATTCAGGTTTGTCGAGTAAGACCTGGGAGCCCCAATAGAAACAATCAGATGATGGTCTCCTGTCATACCATTAGGCTCAGAGTTGCTGATTTGAAAATTTATACTATATAATCTTGTTTTTAACATTTTTAATTTATAAACAGCCATTGTATTTTTGCCTAAACAGTATTACCCAGACCATATTTATACTGAAGAAGAAATAAACTCTCCAGTGTCACTTCCTTCACTGCAAACACTAAGACTTGCTGAACTCCTACTTACCATTTCCATTTATTTCCAGATCTGTCTCCTGCTTCTCTGCTCTTTAATCCAACTTCCTTCACAACCCCACCCTGGATTTCTTTATCTCAGAGGAACATTATTGTGCCTCTTACCCTTAACTAAACACATATTAACATACCTAGAGGATGGCAACTCAGAGCATTCTCTTTATCACTTGTTGCACATTTTGACTGTTCTTTGTCCAAGTTCTTTCTCAAAAAGGTGGTTTTAGCTAACATTATTGACAGCAGTATGTATCACCAAGCTGTGTCCTATTAAAAGCTGCTTGCTTTGATTCATGGAAAATATGTTCCATGGGAGTTAACGTGTAAGTCATAAAGGAGTAGGTAGGATTAGAAACAGATTGCCCATCTATCATGATCCCTGGGAAAGTATTTTTGGTAGAAGTGACAGGTCTCTCTCATTCTAAACTAAATTTCAGTGTTTGGCCAAACATGACTATACAACATTTTATTTGTTCCCGAAATGTCACCTTTGGCACAGCATAGTAGATACCTCATTCTGGCATTGCATATCTGGAAAATTTGCATGAGAACAAGTTCAGAGACAAAGAAAAGGTCATCTATTTGTCTCAGAGCATAGACACTCCAGGGAATTATGTTCTGAATTGTTTCTTTGAGTGTACTGGAAGCTACAGAGTATATCAAATGATAGGTCAACTTCCAAACTCCCAGGGAAGACCTCAGAGAGCACGACAAATACTTTTTAAAGGTAGTATGCTTGATCAGCAACAGCAATACATAAGGTACATACATAAAATAGAACTAAGATAGTTCTTTCATATCCAAATGCAAAGATTATATATTATATAAGCATAGTTTAAGTCCAAGACTAAGTTAGCTTTACAAATGCTAACATTTTAGAAAATTATGATCTCTATATTTCTTAAAAGCAGCTTATCTCTGCAATCTGCCCAGAACAAGATTTAAATAAATCAACTCAGCTCAGAATTTCCATATGGAGATTTTCTATTCAGAAAAATTAATGCATAAATAATAAAGATATTTTCATATCTTCTCATTTAAAATTTATATTACAGAAGTGTTTAACAATTAAGTTGGTGAACTCGACACCATGCAGCACTATACAAACAACTCAGTAAGGTTTGATAACCTTGGCATATCAATGCCTCACAATTGTGTTCTTGCCAATATGTGGCAGTATCTTGCTGAGTGGTGTTCATTATTGTCTTGTGTATCATATACCATCGCAACAATGTTGGAGCTTGTATTAGAGCAATGAACAAACATTAAATTTCTTGTTTAACTTCGCAAGAGTGGAAGTGAAACCTTGGATAAGTTAGTACAAATTAATGAGGATAATGCCATGAAGAAAATGGCAGTTCACAAATGGATTTAACGTTTTTCTGAGGGACGAGAATGCATCAGTGATGAACAGCAATCAGGTCAGTCAGTACTAACAAAAACATTGCAAAAATTCATCAAATTTTACATCAAAATTATTGGTCAACTGAAGAAAGCACAGCAGATCAAGCAAACATCAATAGAGAGACAGGAAAATATTAAATGAAAATTTTGGCCAAAAAACTCACAGCTCTTGCTGAATAACAATGCATCAGCTCACCCAGCACTGTCTACAAGGGAGATTTTAGCCAGTAAACAAATAACTGTATTGGAACACCCTCATTACTCACCTCCGATTACTTTTTTCTTTACCCAAAGATAAAGGAAATGAAGTTTTGATGATGTTGAGGACATCAATGTAACAACAATAGCTTTAATGGTCATTCCAGATAAAGAGTTCCAGAATTTCTTTGAAGAGTAGACTAGGTGTTGGCATCAGTGTACAGCTTCCCAAGGAGAGATTTCAGAATGATTCAGCAATGAGTATGGAGCACATTTTCTAAGATAAATTCACAAACTTAATTGTCAGGCTTCTGTGTCTTCATTACTTAAGAAGTAGTTTGAGAAGTCTATGTTCCCTAGATGTAATACAAAGATCCATTACACCCCCATCAACCATTAAAATATGTTTGGCTTACTTGGAGGGCTCAATATCTTACATCACTGTAGTCAGCAGGTTTCAAATTCCCACTGTGATTCCATTTTTCCAATTGCTGTAACATAACTCTGAGGACATGGGAGAACCTCCCTCCCTCCCTCACCCTTACCTGAGCCTTAGTTTCCCTGTGGGATTCCTGTGGGATCAGAAAAATATAAGCTGCAAGAGGCAAATAAAATCATTCAGGGGATGTAACTAAAAATTAATTGCATTAAACTAGCCTTTGGTAGGAACGCTTACTATTTAGCAAGATAGATAAGAAATGCTGATAGTGCCCAGTTCTAAAATCCCTCCCTCCTAGCAATGATTCTTCTTGAAATCAGGGAAACAAGATAAAATAATACCCCAAATCTTGCCCTAGCTTTCATAAACTTTGGTGCTCCACAAGACAAAAAGATTCAAAATCGCTGTAGGGGTTAGGATTTAGGTCAAATAACTCCTTCACAGAGGATTATCCACTTTATATCATTTTATATTCGTTTATGTAAGCTAGTCAATCACGATGTCAACATGAACTGTAGAATACACAAAGAAGACATGCTTTGATGGTTGAGAGAAACAAATAGCTTTACTGTTTCTGACACAAGTCTTTCAAAATACTTTCATATTGCCTATATCACTTGTTTATTCTTATTTACATGAATGTCACATGCTTCCTGTACCAGCATGTCAGTTCTTTAAGAATGACTCTACCCAATTCTTAATGCAGAATCCTGCACATAGCACATATTAAATAGTTGTGTTGAATTTATCATGAAAGTATTTAGCAAACATAACAGTAAAAAGTTCACAAAGCAGTATAATTGCAAGTCAATTAATTTAGACAATTTAGTGATAAAAATCTGTTTCAACACTACAATAAGCCTAAGACCAAAGTGCTGAGTAACATTTGTCCTTTGCATCAATTTAAATCCAATGAAAATCTGAATTTAAAAAATCAAAATGTAAACACAGATGTGCAACCAAGGCCACTGCAATTAAAAGAACTTGACAGGGGAACAGGATAGAAAACTGCAACCAAAAGAGTGTAGAAGTCAAGTTTGATATGCAATGATAGGGGTATTTCAATTCAACAAAGAATGGCATTAAGTAATGACACTGGCCAACTTACTATACAGCTGGAAAACTTAATATTCCTACAACCTAGCCTACACGGAAACAAATTCCAGATGGATAAGGAATCTAAGTACCTTGCTAAAAAAAGTAGAAGAATAATTTTTGTTCTGAGTAAAGATTCTGGAAAACAATCAAATCATACACTATTCCCAAAGAGAATAGTTAGTAGACTTCATTACATAAACACAAGAGTAACTATAAATAATGTGTAGTGATAGAATATGGATTAGGCAAAAGGCATTTGAAGAATGACAGACCAAATAATCTCTTAAATTAAGATACCTACACAAAAATAGAAAAATGTAAAATTAGCATGCCATAAAAC
This sequence comes from Galagoides demidoff, assembly GCA_963574575.1. Taxonomy (NCBI): domain Eukaryota; kingdom Metazoa; phylum Chordata; class Mammalia; order Primates; family Galagidae; genus Galagoides; species Galagoides demidoff. The sequence continues at coordinate 59,400 of CAUYQV010074843.1, forward strand.
ATGTATATAAAAGTCTATTACATATTACCCAAGAAGTATGAGAACGTGAATGATAAAATTGTCAACTGTGAAAGATTTATTTATACCCATTGTTAACAATTATGTGACTATCAGTCTTCACAAACATATGTTTTAATTTGGAGCAAAGTTACTTTGAAACTGTTCAAACACAAAGTAGAGGTCATGTGTTTGTCTTAGCAGCATTGAATTTAGAGGGAAGCATAAGAGAAAAAAATCTTATAGAATTATTTTGGAGTTTTACTTCAAAAAAATAGCTTTAAAAATTCTAGTGGAAATAAAGACAAATGAACAAAGTTGTTTATGGTAGGGTAGAGCAGATACTGAGTGTTCATCATAGGAACCTGGTTAGATAATTCATAATATCCATGCCTGCCAAGAAGTACAAGGTAACTTTTAGAAAATTCATAGATATATGTGTACTAACACTGATAGAAATTAAGAGTATATATTTTAAAATCTGATTTTAAAGAACGATGATATCATCCTGTTTTGTTATGTATCTCTATGATTTTTTTTCTATGAGTATAAAAATGTATAGAAAGAAATATAGACCAGAATGAAGGGCTGGAATGCTAAGACTAATCTGTACTCCATATGTCTCAAAATGAAAAATGTCAATATTGGGGAAATTTGTAATGCCTTTTCACTTTAAAATTTTAAATAAAAAAATTGAATGAAATCAGGAAGTAAAACAGCAAGACATATAATAGAATGGTACACATGATGGCACATGGAAGGATACCAATAATTATTGGGGGGGATTAAAAAGTTTTTAAACGAAGGTGACATCTCTGTTGTGTTTGAACGACAAACTATTTTCCAAGGGATTATAGTTTCTGAAAGCATTTCAGGTAGAAAAAGATAAACATAAAGAAGCAAAATATTCAAGGGATAATAACCTCCTTGGAACTACTGGATTAAAAATGCAACTATAAGATAAATCTCAAATGTTAACAGATAATGAAAAGCCTATGTATCCTAAAAAGTTAAAATTCTAGATCATGCTTTTTTCCTTAGAGAGTCAATATTTCAATATGTTGTCAGAATTGCTAAACAGTCAAAGTAGCCTCAAAATGTGTAAAGGAATAAGTGTGGATGTATTCTAATTAAACTTTATTTACAAAACACAGTTGGGCTAATTGGCTTGCCATGACCTAGTGCCTAGCGTGGAATCAATACGAGGTTGCCTACCTGGCACCATGTGCTTATGTGGCAGCATCTGTACAAACAATGTAGTAATGTTTCCTAACTTGGGTGTATCAGTGTCTCACAGTTGTGTTCATATTGACACGTGGCAGTGTCTTGCTGAGTGGCATTCGTTATTGTTGTGGCATGTTTTTATTTGTTGTTGCAAGAATGTCAGAGTTTGAATTAGAGCAACGAACAAACATTACCTCATGTTTAACTTGGCAAGAGTGGAAGTGAAATCAGGGACATATTAGTCCAAGTTGGCTAATGCCCTGAAGAAAACGGCCATGTACAAAGGGATTAAATGATTTTCTAAGGTGAGAGAACATGTCACTGGATGGAGAGGTCAGAGAGACCAGTAATGAGTAGAACTGACGAAAACATTGCCCAAGTTCATCTAATGGTGCCTCAAAATCCTCGTCAGGTGAATATGAGGAGCATGCCCATTCACTTATAGCAGGGATCCTCAAACTTTTTAAACAGGGGGACAGCTCACTGTCCCTCAGACCACTGGAGGGCCAGACTGCAGGCCCTGGGACAAGTCGGCTGCTAAGCAGGAGAGGCAGCCGCGGCAAAAACACTCGGCGGGCAGGATGTGGCCCCGTGGGCCGCAGTTTGAGGATGCCTGATTTACAGAATCACTGCTGATTTTGAAGTTAAACAATAGTGTTGGAGGTAATTGTGAGAAGGACTCTGCTTTGAATGTCTTGCCAAAAAAAGTATGGTGTTGGAAACTTATTAAAAATATCATAGATTTACTTTTGCTTTTTTACTCATTCTGAGATTTATATTTTAATTAATTAAATCTATTCACACGGATTTATATGATTAATATTTTTCGGTTTGGGTTTTACTGCTAAGTCTTTTTATGTCTTTATTTAAAATACATTTTTCTTTTGTCCCTTTTCCCACCATCTTGTTCTACCCCCTATATTGACTGGAGTTACACTAAAATTCCCTTTTTTCATTAAGGTATCAATTCTACTATTACTTACTTTATAGTATTCTCCAACTATCAAACAGACATTTAAATGCATTTTGAGGAACACACACAAGCTCCCACAGAACATTTCTTCATCTCCTGCTCCACGCTCAGGTTCTGGCATCATTTGGAACTTCAGATCCACTTGTATTCAGGGTTATGGTTACCACGTCACAGGATAATACACATAAAATTTTATTTTACTGTGAGTATACAGGATGAAATCTAGCCTAATCTTAATTGCACTAGCTTGCAAAGAAATCTCAAAATTTTATGTGTTAAAATAAAAGGGAAAAAAGACGCACTTGTGCCAGCCCTCGGATAACCGAACAAAACTTGTGATGAAAATCTTCACACTTTGTTTCTTAACTCTGTTCTGGCTGAAAATTATGACATGCAATTTCATATTTTAGGGGGTTTCTTTACTGTTTAATTTAGCAAGCAAATAAAATACATACATATATTAAAAACAGTTTCACAGGCACACAAAGACCAGGGCAGAAAAAGAACCATTGTCAAATGAGACAGAATGAAGTTCTTTCGGGGTCAAACTACTGATACTGAAAGACAAAGCATTTGTTTCTTGAAGAAAGATGTTGAATATTACCTTGTCTGATGTTCGTGTACACCAGACATGAATATAAAAAAAGAAGAACTTCATGCAGTGGATTTGGCATAGCTGTGAAGCAGAGTAATGGAAAGATAATCACTGTAGCAGGAGATATCAAAGATGACGACCTGTAAGATGAGAAGTCAGTGTTGAGAAGGATCTTAGGCCTCAAAAGCCTCAGAAGTCTTATTAAATATTTAGACCTCATTTTAAGGGCAATGTTACTAATTCTAAGTTTGGTGTACATCAGAGCTTTAACATGTCATTATCCTAAATTGTAGGGAAATTTTCTTCTTATTAAAAAGCATGCAAAGTCTATATACACGTTGACCAAAAAGGACAAGTTCAAATCGTGTATCAGTGATCCAAATGAAAGCTACTGGACAAGTCAATGAAACAAACGATCCAGCTTTCAAAGTAGCGCAGAAACCAGGTTGTTTGCAGGGGTAATTTATGGTTTTGTTTTTAATGGTGTAACAATTGATGATAACTATACTTCCTGATGAAGATATCCTGATGAAGATAATCATTCATTAGACAGACATCAAAAATGTAATAAAAGTAAATGTTTTATTGAATTAACTGTTTGAAAATATTTATAAGAGAATAAATTTTGGTTTTCAGGTTTCTTTTCATATTTCTTAATGTTGATAAAGAATCTTAAAAGCACAGTTCTAGCTGAGCCAAAGCAAATGCAGTGATTTAACGTCAATGAATACCAAAGTATACTTTAAATTTTTAAATGAAATAAAGTAATGGTTTATCATGAGTAAATTATGCTTAAATATAGAATTAGTTCGTTTTTAACCACTAGGACACTATTCTCCCATGAACATATTTGACAAATAGTGTTTTGTCTTAACCACAGAAAAAGTTTGCAAGCTTGGAGATAATTTTTTTTTCTTTTTTGAAGTTTTTGGCCAGGGCTAGGTTTGAACCCACCACCTCCGGTATGTGGGGCCAGTGCCCTACTCCTTTGAGCCACAGGTGCCGCCCTGGAGATGAGTTTTTAATGTATCAAACATGCATGTGTTCTCAAAATAGAGGTAGTTGGAATAGACATAACAATTCCTGTTGTAATGAAGTGTTTACAACCTAATAACTATCCTAAACATTATAATGTCTTAGTCTAGATTTTCCTGAATGAACCCTAAAAGATTTTTTTAAACACATTCAAAAATGCTCCTTTAGTTATCCTCACATAGCAATAACATGAAAGAATATGTGTGTCTTACCATAATATAGTAAATTAGGTGTTTTTAAGAGTAATCTTTGCTATATAATGTCTAAAGGAATTAAGACACAGTGTTTCTCTTTCCTGGGTGGCCAAAACAAATGCTAGTTCTTGGTACATTCTCTAAATATTTGGTAAACATTTTCACTTAAAACAAATTTTCATATTAATATATAATGAATTATTGCTACTTACAAATTTTTATAGTTATTTTCTAGAAAGCTGCCAAAAAACTCCCCCAAAAACACTGAATTAGGAGATCTTGAACTATTGCTTCTAGGGGGAGTACAAAGTAAGGTTTCTGAGAGCCTCTGCTCACATTTTCATCATGCCCCACTTTATGTTTTTCCTGTTTATAGAAACAGTATTTAATATATATTGTTAATATTTAACTCATGGCAAATAACACGATAACTCAAGCCTGAACAAAGTTTTTCTTACTCATTTTCTCTAAAGGATACATCAGATCCTTCTTGCAATTGGAAACACAAGGCATTTCAGCACTACCCTTGGGGTTCATTTTAAACAGCTAAATCATGCACACAAAGCATATATGTTGACACTCAAAATGGAAAAATACTGTTGAAAAGCATTTAACAAATGAATACATCATGCTCTTGGAATCAATGATTCAATGTTATTAAGATATCATTTTTCCAAAAACTGGTCTAGTCATGCAATACAAACCCCAATTCTAGCAAGCTTTTTGTATAAATTGAGATGTTTCTAAAATTTGTATGGAAACACAAGTTACCTAGCCATGTCAGAAATTCTTGAAAATAGAAGACAGAAATAAGCAAGCAAGCAAAAAAAACAAAACAGTATTTAGTACACTCTCACCTTCACCCTTCCTGATCTCAAAATGCCTATAACCACAGCGATCCAGAGAAACAGCAATTATGCACGGTTACACAAACCAATGAAACAGACTCACTTATACATAATCTATTCATTTGGGGAAAATGTTCCTAGCTAATTAAGAATGGAATATTATTTTATAAATGTGATTAATGGGGAAAGGGGTCTAAAATATCAAACATTTGAAAAATTAAATTACAAGTTTGAATGAGCAATCGTAAAATAATCAATTTCCTGTCATATTTAGCAGAATGGTACCTGAGCAAGTGCAACTCATACAATCTAGTTTGTCTCAGATCCCGGCCTCGGATCCAGACATTTCATGTTGAAGTTATAGCTGATATAGTTTTCAACCCCCTAGATAATCTTAAAGAACACAAGAGCTAAGATTTTATAGTCCAGAAGTTAAAATTTTCTGAGTTGAAAATGTAAGTTGGGGTGAATCAGACACCAAGTTGCGATAGACCGTAAGTTTAATCTAGTTTGTGATAGCTGGTATACATTTAGGATTCTCTCTGCTTTATGACCATGGATATTTGTCATTTTGGTTGCACTCTTCCAAGAGTAGACTTAAGTTTAAAAGGGGCAATTTTTGATAGTATGATCTGTGTCCAAATTATGGATTATTCAACATCACAATTATGAAGACTAAATGTGGTGAGGTAATAGTTACTTAAGAACACCAGTGGCCCACACTTATTTATCATAACTATGTATAATGACATAAAAACCTAAAGTCTCATACTAAGGAGATTTTGTTAATTCTCATAAATAAGAGTAAAATGACGTTTTAGGTGGTACTATTATCTATAGTGAAGTAAACAGATAACCAATGAGAACAAGTTTTGCTCAGATAGCCGCTCATTAGCATTTGTTTATTACTGAAAGCATGAGTTAAATGAAAAAAGATTGACCAGGTCACTTAAATAAGATTTCTGAATATTTGTCTTGTCAGAAAACTTTCTCATTACCACAATAAAGACTTAAAGGAGTCCTTACCCTCAGCAACTTTTTGCCATTTATCGAAAAGCTATCACAAAGGATGGCTGGTTTAGAGAGGGATAAGTGAGGATTAATGTTAACAGTTTCTACTATAATAATCAGCGACCTACTAAAGTATAACTGCAAAGAAGTGGAATACATACTCTTATGGCATAATTGCTTTTCAAAATTCTAATAATCTTAGATACCTTAGAACCATGACCCTTACACCCCTTGTTTTCTCTTTTGCTTGCTATGGTTTGGGGGTGAAAATGTATTACGCACGTTGTAAGAGCATATGGAAATGTTCTGAATTGAATAAAAAGTAAATACAAAATATAATTCACTAGCTCATCAACAAGATATCTGTATTATGTAAAAATGCTGACTCTACAAAAAAGTTATGAAAAGTATAAAGTGCCAATGACGTTTGTGCTTTCTCAAGAATTACAAATAAGAAATGTAGATAAATTGGTTTACTGCCAAAGGGAAAAAAGATTATCTGAAAAACAAAAACTCTCCACTATTCAAACACCCATCAAATGGAGTAAACAAAGCAATTTTTCCTATTGATTGCCTGGAGATAAAATTTTGTGAGGTAAAACTGAGGCATCGGTACCATCCTTTTGTTCTCTCCCCCAACCTCAGAGACTTTGCAGTTAACTTTGAGAACAAGAATGTTAGCGACAGAATTTCTACAAATTGAATGGCCTTGGGAATCTATGACTTCTACAGTGGTAGATAAAATGAATAATGGTACATATAGTTGTGCATTATAAACAGAAGATATCGTGTTATCAGAAAATGTAGCTTTAGAAAAAATAATTTGTGTTAGTAATTTTACGTGTTCACAGAGTAATGATCAAACTATGTGCTTTTCTGCTAGAGTGGAAAAAGACATTCCTAAAAATATTTGGAGCATGGAAGCCCCCAACTCCTAGGAGACAGGGGCTGGCAGAGTGGACACAGATGTTAAAGTCTAAGGAGGGGGGGGTTGATGACCGCAGCTTCAACCAGCTTGTCGTTTAGATCACCTTCCATGAACTTTAGCAAATTACAATATGTACATCATGGTTTTAGTATTGTTCCATGTTGAAATTACAATCGCAGTTCTATAAAATAGAAAACTATGTAAAATAAAATGGGAAGCAATCCAATTCTAGGCATGACTTACAACCCAGTTTCTTAGGCTTGAATGTGCCTGTCTTCTACTGACATGACTTAAGATAAAAAACTTCCTTTTGGTGCAGTTGCTCTGAGCCTGCCTCCTCCCTCTCTTTCACCCTTCTCTTAAGAGAGTCTGTTATACCATAGATCCTTCTGCAGTTCTAAGATGGAGATTTGACATCTTTTATAGTTACCTGCATGGAGCTAAAGAACATTCCACTCAGTAAAATATCTCAAACATGGAAAATCAAGCCCTCCATGTACCCAATACTAAGTTAAAACTAGATGAATAACTACAGACTCTCACAAGAGAAAAACAATTAAATTCAAATAACAGAGAGAGGAAGACGGGAAGGGAGTTGGATAAGCTCCAACATGAAGCTAAGACTGTAATGAAGGCAAAGAATGTAACCCAATTCTATGTACCCTTCTATTAATCTGAAATAAAAAGGGAAACTTTCACTCACTTTTTACTTCTAAAATTTCAGATCAATATGAAGGTAGAAGCGAGTAGGTTACACTGTTTAAGATTCAAGTCACAGTTGATGCACCCCCCTCACTGTGCAGTCACATTCACTACAAGCGGCTTGCTTTTGTAGCCTGACATGAGTATGGTGGAGGGGGTTGGGGGGAAGGACCTGCAGACTTGGTGCCACATGTGGGTTTCTGGATTCTTGACCATGACCTTTTGACCGAATCCAAATTTCACATAACCCTAGCTAGCATCCAGCAACCAACCTTAATGCGACCTGCCATTGAAGTAAAATGGGGCTTTCATCTATAGAAGATCTTTTTGAATTAGTCCATCTTTACACGATGAGGTCTTCATATGCACCTCAAATTTGTGTGTAATTGGGTTCTTCTCCAAGTGGAAAGCTCTGCTTAGCTTCCTGCTCTCTTGGCACCCACTTTTTACTCTATTCTTAGCTCCTTTGCTGCTAGACCAGTTTGAGAAAAGGCCCGGAGGCAATACACTGTACGAGTGGGCTTATCTGTTTTGCCCTCTTCTAGAACCTATCCTGTCTTAGGTTGACTCTTGCTGATAACAATTCTTAAATAACGTTCAAAATTAATTCTATAGCCATGCCTCCATCTAACAACTTAGTTTTTATTATACTCTTTATCAGCCTTGCTCAGTAAAAGTAATTCTAGCATAAAGGAGCCTGTAGTAGAAAACAAAGTTTTCTACAAGAGTTTGAGAAAACTTAATATCATTTTCTTATGAAATGTGAAATACGTATGATTTATAGTACTTTTAAATATAGTGTTTTTGCCTCTAGGATTACATTTTTTAAAATTAAGTGATATAATTGTGTATGCTTATGAAGTATGGTGTGATGTTTTCATATGTATTTACATGTAGAATGAATAAGTTAGGTTAATAAACCATCCCACATGTTTACTATTTTGTTTACTATTTTACTATGGTGAGAACATTTGAAATCTATTCTTTGGTAATTTGGATATGTACAGTGCATTATTTATTGTAGTCACCAGTCTGTGACATCTCAGCAATTTCAATAACTAGTCATAACAATGAAGGAATGAATTCTTTTCAATTTCCGGAGAGGAATTCAATTGCTGAGAGAAATTCAATCTTTGACCTAACCCCTTGAACATTTTAAAAAGTGATTTGGCTACAGATAGAGGGGAAAAAAAAATCTTCAGAGTATTAAAATACAAGGTAAAAATCCAACACTGTAGGTTACAATTTTTTTTACCCATTTATAAATGGGACAAATAAATAGCTTCCAACATAACACCCCTAGAATATGCAGTAGTATCTGATCCCAAAGCAGAATTCCCTGCCCTCCACCCCTCTGTATGTTACACTTTGTGGAAGACAGAACACAAATGAAAATAATCTAAGAAGGGAATATTATCCTTGGAAAGCAGAATCTTTGTCAGATAACCAGAGAGGAAAAATAATATGAAGAAATATTGTGTTGGAGAAGGCAAAGAAAAGAAAACCTAGGTCCTATGATGTGGACCCTCCCAGCTGAGCAGGGAGCTGGCTGCTGTGGGAAAGGCCATGTGTGCTGTTGCAGTTTAAGAATGTCCTGCGGACGGCCTGGCCCGTAGTCCTACTTTGTATACAAATATCTAAAATTGGAGGCAGTGACAACTTTGACTTCCCATGATTTACAAGTGGTAGGCTTTTTTTCTTCTGTTTTACTTGGTATCATTTCTGGTTTTCATTTTTTTTTGCACAATGGAGAGTTAACTGCTCTGCAATAGTTTGAGATGGCTACTTTCTCAGTGACAAGGATTAAAACTTACACGATACATGTCAACGATACATCAAGATGTAAAATATTGGCTCCCCGCTGACATCTGAAGAGTGAAGCGGTAGGAGATGAATATTAGGATAACGAGATCTCAATAGCTTTATTCAGGGTAGTTGACGCAGAAGTACAAACTAACGCAGCCTATGACAAGAAAATGGTAACAGGAACTCTCAAGTCTTTAATCCAAATCCTTTTTATCTCCCTCCAAACTTTGTAGTAAACATGTTTACATTACTCTAACTGGAAATTCTATACTGTGAAATGTACTGAATAATATACATTATGGTCACAGGAAGATAATGAAGTTCCAGTTCATCTCCACTAGGATGCATAGGACTGGATCTATGACTTGTTACTGCCTGAGCTGTATTTTTATTGGTATCTGCCAATCATTCTATTGAAATGAACATATTATGTATGCTCTGAAAATATACACGCTAAAATGCACAGCATTAACAATATAAAAATCCTCTCAGTCTGTTGGCCTCCTGGCCCAAACTCTTCACTCTGAGAGAAAGAGAAAATGGCACATCTATTTTCTTTATTATATCAGGTCTTAACCCAACATTAATATCAATTGAAGAAAATCAATTTTAAAAACTTCCCCCAAATGTCACATTATTCAAATAGCCCCTGTTGTCATAAAATGTACTATCTATTAAAGCAATAGAAGTCAAACACAGACGCCCCGTGTTGGCATTTCACTGTAAAGAATCTCCACTAATAAGATTCTGGCTCCACTTCTAGTTATAATGCACTCGTGAAATACTGGAAACCAAATATCAATCAGATATTATAAAGCAGCTCCAGGTCTGTGACAGGCCCAGGATCTGCAGAGAAAGAAGTGCTGGAAAGAAAAGGGCTGAGAAGTTGTGCTTCTTTTTCTCTCCCTCAAAAATAGGCACTGTTCTTTCCTTTCTCCTTTCTCTAGTTGTTGTATTAAAGTTGCAGTTTTGGAAAAGCAAAGACCTCACTACAAACGCTGTGCTTATAGCAAAGCGGCAATAGACGTTTTACTCAGGATACCCATCTCACACCATTTACAACTTAACAAATGCCCCATGGAAATGCTTATGCCACACACGGAACTGGACTTAAGATTCAGGTTGGATCCTCTTCTATTTTATGTAATGTTTGATAAGAAACTTTTTCTATATGGTTTCCCTAATCAAATGTTGATTTCAAAGTTTACCCATTTAACCAATATTTTCTTTCCCCACCTTAATCAGTAACACTATTAAGCCCTACAAAAGAGGTAAGAAAAAGAAGCTCCTAGTTGGTCTTCCTTTATCAATGAACAAGTTTCCTATTTCAATTAAAATATTTTTGTATGTCTACTTTTAAAGGGTTAAAACTTTCTCAAAATTTGGGGGCAGCACCTGTGGCTCAAAAGAGTACGGTGCCAGCCCCAGCCAAAAACTGGAAAAAAATTTTTTTTGTTTCTCTCAAAAATCTGAATGTTAAGCTCGGGGCCTTATAGCTCAAGCGGCTATAAGACATCAGTCACATACACTAGAGCTGGTGGGTTCAAATCCAAACAGCATTGACAACTACAACCAAAAAAAAGCTGGGCGTTGTGGCTGGCACCTGTAGTCCCAGCTACTTGGGAGGCTGAGGCAAGAGAATTGCTTAAGCCTAGGAGCTGGAGGTCGCTGTGAGCTATGATGCCAGAGTACTCTACCCGAGGCAACAGCTTGAGGCTCTGTCTCAAGAAAAAAAAAAAAAAAAAAGAATCTGTACATTAATATAGTATGTTCCTTGTAAGCTTATTAATCATTTTACTATAGATATGTGAATTCATTTTAAATTCTTCCTCTCCACATTTTTTCTTCACACTTTCCATATATTTAAAATTACTCATTTTAGGCTTTCATTAAACCATTTCAAAATTTCTTGCTAATTTACAGAAATTTATCTGAAGGATATTAAGTTAAATAACTTAACATGTGAACAACTTATAACCTAATAAATGCTATGGTTAGGAAACGAAATGTTAGGGGTTTCCCATCCCAGGAAAACATTTATTTATTCTTGCCTAACTTTGAATGTGTAAAGTTTCAAACTTTTTTCTTGTACATCATTTTATACTCAAAATATTAGTTACTGTTCAATGAAAAGCCTTGGGGTACAGTTTTATGGTCAAATGACATTATTTCACTTGCTAAATCAAATGAAGAGCCAAGTTCTGTTTTTCAAAGGACCATGTGATAAGTTTTCTGAGAAATACTGGGAAATTTACTTCTTAATCTCACTGGCAAAATTTGTGATAAGTAAATATTATCTCAATCCTCTTTAAAGCCAGCAAGAATCAATTCTGCATTCTTAGCTGGGTAACTTCGCAGGAATTTTTTTTTTTTCCATTAAAGTGGAAAGTGTTTCCTTCTATAGAAACAATGATCCATTCACTACACCAATGGCTAACAAACACCAATGTTTACTAGACACCACTTAATTTGGTGTCTATGGCAGTGTAGGAACTTATCTGGGGAGTCTGACCTCTAATGCATTCCTGAGATTTTGATTACCT
>CAUYQV010074846.1:0-16630 GCA_963574575.1 Galagoides demidoff
TGGGCTCAAGCAAGTCCCCTGCCTCCACCTCCGAAGTAGCGGGGACCACAGGCGCCCGCCACAACGCCTGGCCATTTTTTGGTTGCAGCCATCATTGTTGTTTGGCGGGCCTGGGCTGGGGATTCGAACCTGCCACCTTAGGTGTATGTGGCTGGCGCCTTAGCTGACTGAGCCACAGGCGCCAAGCCCAGGATAGTGATTTTCAACCAGTGTACCCGGAAAATTTTTAAAGATCATTAATTAAATTATTTTTGAAAGATGTTCAAAGCACAGTAAGTATATTCCTTTTTTTACTCTTTTTGGGGACCAAAATAATTTCAGTGTGCAGCGGAAGTGTAACTATAGTGTGCCCTGAGATAAAAAAATAAAAGGTTGAAAAGGACCTGAGAGCCATTCCTTTGAAATGGAAGCATCAGGAGTCACAGGGCCTCCGTCTCCAATCTCGGGTAAGAAGTCCTAACTTTGATTAATTGTCGGCTAACAGAGTGGCCGACCTTTACATCATTTTCCACTTCTCTGCTCAAGCCTGGCAGGTTCCTCCTCTTCCCTCTGGCAAGTTCAGTTCAGTTTAGTTCACACTGGACACTCTTCCCTCCTGTTGTAGGCATTAAAGTATGGTCCTTAGCACTTTCAACTACTATTCAGCTTTATCTCTGACAGTTCTAGAAGTAGGAAATAAAATGACATCTAAGGAGAAAGCTATAAAATCAACATGACCATGTTGGTGACCCCTAAAAGAATACTATACTAAAATAATCTTTCTACATATTTGGTCCAGAGAGACCCACCTGCACCAGAATCACCCAGAGATCTTGTTTCACTGCATATTCTCAGGCTCCACCTCAGACATGGACACTCAAAATTTCTGAGAGCTCAACCGAGGAAGCTGCATTTGAAAGAGCTCGTTGGACTCATTCTGGTCTCGCCTTGAAAGATTGCTGGTGTAAACAACTAACTACACATGTGCTGCTGAAAATTTTCTTTGAAATAAGTAAAGAACAGCACATATTCTTTCTACTTTACCTTATGTTCTTTGTAGATTCTGGTTATTAGCCCTTTGAGACTCACATTCAAATTGGTGGTCTTTGAGTAAAGCAAATTGTCCTCCATACTCTGTATTAGGTAAGATGTCTCATATAGTTGTACCGTGCTAGGTGGAATTACAACCTTCTTATTATCCTCCTTTGGAGATTAAATATGAAGAAGATGCATACGGATGTTAAGTTGACAAGGCATGCACTTACAGTAGTTAATTTTATGTATTAAATTAACATGAGCTACACTGCCCAGCTATTTGTTCAAACATTCTGGATGTTTCTGTGACAGTGTTTTTGGATGAAAGATTTTTTTTTTTACATAATGTTCATAGCAGCTTTCTTCATATTATTTAAATCATAAAACAATTTTAGTATCTGTCAATAATTGAGGATAAGGTAATTAATAGATATTCATACAATACAATACGATTTAATGAGATAAGCAAACATTACTAATAAATGTAGCAACATGAATTAATCTCAAAAACATTGTGCTGAATAAGAGAAGCCAGACACAAGACATTGCATGCTATATAATTACACTTATATTTATAAGGACAGGCATAGTGGCTCAGACTTCTAATCTCTACACTTTGGGAGGTCAAGGGGGAGGATCCTTGAGTCCAGGAGTTTGAGACTGCCGTGAGCTATGATTGTGGCCACTGCATTTCAGCCTGGGCAACAGAGAGAGACTCTGTCTCAAAAACTAATGATCATAATTATAATAACTATATTTTATAAAACCCTAAAAAAAATCTAATTAAATTGACAAAATGTACACTAGTGGTTGGCTAAGCCCGTGGGCATTTGTGAGGTTGGGACTAAGCACCAGAGAATTTGGGAGACTATGGAAATATTTTATATCTTGATTACAGTGGTGATACATAAGAATTTTTGCAAGTTCAGATTAATATGAGGGTAGGTGTGATTAGGTTAAATTGTTTCCATTTGCAAGGAAAAGTCCAAGTTTTAGTTGTTTTCTGCCTTGTTCCCTTTGGGTGAGAACTTGCCAAAACCTCTGCCTTACCTGGAGTTTAATTGAGTTTTTCTCTCAAGTGAGCACTTAGTCATTAATCTGCCAGTTTCAATTTAGTATTAAGCAGATGTGATGCTTGTTTTTCCATTGCTATGATACTTAGGACAGTGTTCTCCAAATCCATCAGTTTGTTACAAAAGATACAAAAGCTCCAACTTTTTATGGCTGATTAGTATTCCATAGTATACGCATCCCACAGTTTCAATCCATTCATGTGTTGAAGGGCACTTGGGTTGCTTCCACATCTTAACAACTGGGACTTGGGCTGCTATACACATTGAAATGCAAACATTCTTATGACTTTTTTCTTTCGGGTAGATACCTAATAGTGGGATTACAGAATCAAACGGAAGGTCTGCTTTAGTTCTTTGAGGACGCACCACACTTCTTTCCACAGAGGCTGTACTAATTTGCAGTCCCACTGCAGGGCACAGTGTTCCCTTCTCTCCACATCCACACCAGATCTGTTGCTTTGGGACCTCGTGATATGGGCCATTCTTACTGGGGTTGTCTCTACTAATTAAATGCAATCTACATTTTTTTCATGTGTTTTGTTGGCTATATGTCTGTCTTTTTGAGAAAAGATTCTATTCATGTCTCTTGACCAGTGTTTAATGGGGTCATTTGCTCTCTTTTTGTTCATTTGCTTAAGTTCTTTGTAGATTCTGGTTATTAGCCCTTTGAGATTCACATTTAAATTGGTGGTCTTTGAGTAAAGCAAATTGTCCTCCATACTTTGGGCAGGCCACATCCAGTTATAGGCCTTAATGGAACAGAAGGCTGATCCCCTCTAACAAGAGGGAACGCACTAGGAGATGGCCTTTGGGCTTCAAGTGGAATATCAACTCTTCTTGGGTCTCCAATCTGCCAGCCCATCATATATATTTGAGACTTCCTAGCCTCTATAATCAAGCTAATTCTCTGAAATAAATCTCTCTTCATAAATGCACACATCCTATTATTTCCGTTTCTCTGGAGAACACTCTACACATGGCCATACCAATTTATATTCTGTCCTATATGTTCTTCTTACAATGTGATGTTGACACTGCCCTGTCAAGTGGTGGTATCTATGATCCCTACCCTTGAATCTGGGAAGATTATTTGTCATTATCTTCATTAATAGACTGGGAGGAAGTGACACCTTAACATCTGCCTGAGTACTGTAGCTCAGTTATTAAAGGCCGCATGGTCCTTCGGATGCTAACCTTTGAAATAAAACTCCCATGAAAAAACTGAGAGGCCATAGCTGGCCATCAGCCTCAGCTACAGTCTTACCAACATGAGCACCAACAGTGTCATGTGAGTGACCGAAGTGTCTCATGATTCCAGCCCTCGCCTTCGAGTCTTTCAGCTAATGTGCTGAGCATCATGGGGCAGAGAAGAGCCATCTCTGCCATGTGCTATGTAGGTCCTTCACCCACAGCCTCTGTGAGCAAAATAAATGCTTGTTTTAAACCACAGTATTTTGGAGTAATTTGTTGTGTAGGACAACATCACCATTCAGAGGTACAACTGAGTTAGCTTTCACAAATTCCCTTCTTTTTACTAGGAACCAGGCAGCGTAGATTTCTATCTTCAGAATCATTTTCCTTAGGCATTTTGAAAAATTCTTGACTATCCTTTTTACTACCCATCCACCCTTTCAACACAGCAAGCAATCTTGTTTTAGCCTGCTAAAAAAATCACAGGACTTGTTAACAAGAAAACCTGTGATGGGTTGTACAGACAGAAAGGAGCTGCAGTGAGGCATGGATGCTGGGCGGAAGGCTGAAGCAGCAAGCCTGGGGCCCAGTGTGTGGATGCCTAGTGGTTTTCTATGGCCGGTGAGGGTGCTCAGGCATCCCAGCAGATTACAGGTTTGTGTCCAGTGCACAGTCTCTTCTGAACCACCCACAAGCCCAAACTCCAACGAGTGTGCCACCATTTCCCCACGAGCTGTCAGTGTCATTCACAGGGGCCCATGAGCACTCAAGATGGCAGACATAGGAGAGAGAGTGACATAAATGCCCATGGGCCACTTGGCACCCAACCGTAAATGGTGGCCCTGCCTGGCTTGCCTATAATGAGACCCGCACAGTTATGGAGATCTCTTTTTCTGTTTTACAGTCCCTCTGAAACTCATATGGCTTGCCCTTTGTCTCCCTCCCCCATATATCTGGAGTGATGGACTTTATGGCCACTTCTTCAGGGAATACAGACTTGTAGATCTCTGGATTTATGCCTGTTTTCCAGGCCCCCTCTGGTCCCTGCACCATAAGGTGAATGCCAGGGCAGTGAGAATGATGTTGCATTCTAATAGTTCTGGACCAGTTTCTGACAGCTTATTTTGACAAAAGCATAAAATTCAACGATTGTTGCTCAGCTCAGAAGTTGTAGGAAATACAGAGGAAAAAAGAGTATGTTTAAATGTGAGCTTCCCTGTCTCCAGACTGCTTTCTGAGACAGGTAAACTGTGAAAAACAGAGAAACCTAAGCCAACAAATTTAACGATGACAATGGCTGTTCTAGAAACATGATGTATCCCCGAGGATGCTACATGGACATATTAAGAGATTGAGGGATCACCACCTGCTACAAAAACAAATAAGAAGGTCTATGAGGGAAGAAGGGTGTGTGGTAGCCAGCCTCTGAGATGGCCCCCCAAACAGTCCTTGCCCACTAGAATTCACACCTTTGTTGTGCAGTTACCTCCCACACTGATTAGGCCTTTGTGACCAATGAGATAGGGCACAAATGACAGCGTGTTGCTTTGATAGCTAAGCCATAAAATGTAATACTCATTCTGCTTTGTTCTCTAGCATTGCTTGCTTTGTTGAGGAAGGGAGGGATGTTAGCAGTCACATCACGAGAACACTGATGTTCTCAAGAAGAGACCCATGTGGAGAACAGAGGCCTCTGTCTGACTGCCCACACGGTCATGAGAGTGACTTACTTTTTGAAACTGACCCTTCAGCCCTAGCCAGGCCTTTGGATGACTGTAACCCTGGAAAGCAGATTGACGACTTCGGCAAGAGTGACTCCAAGGAGAATGTGCCAGCCAAGCTGCTCCTGAATTCCTAATCCACAGAAGGTGGGAGCGATAATAAATGTTTACTATAAGTGCCTAGATTTTGGAGCAACTTGTTTTCTGTCAATAGATAAGTAATAAAGGTACCGGTATGTATAGTAGGATGAGGTTTGGCTTTGTGAGACAGAAAATCCAGAAAAAGACATTTTCATTTCTCTCTCCTTTAAGTAATCTAGACTCACAATTTTGGGCTGGTGTGGTGCTTTAAGTTGTCAAAGACTACAGATATTTCTCTCATCATTCTGCCATCCTCAATATATGGTTCCCTTCTCATGGTCCATTGAGGCTGTCCACACCTCAGCCATCACAACCTCATTCCAGCCAACAGGAAGAAGGAAGAAAAGAAGGATGTTACACCTTCTTTAAGGATATTTCCCAGAAGTCACTCACACATGGTATCTCAATATGCCACTGGCCAAAACAGGAAGGCTGGGAAATGGAGTCTTTAATCTAGGCAGCCAAATGTTCAGTTAAGAGTCACAAATCTAAGGAAAAAGAGAAATAAACATCGGGGCAGCAGGATTTGTTACAAGGTGCTAGCTTAGCTGAATCTGAATGATAATTAAGAGTTTGACAAGTAGATAACTATTATTACAGGTAGATACTGACTGTGTTATAGAAGATGGGCATATTGTAAATGGCTATAAATTATCTATAGAAACTAGGTATATTATAAATGGCTGCAAACTGTCATTTATTGCTTTGAAAGGCAGAGTCTATTTCTCCTTTCCCTGAATCTGAGCTAGTCATGCATGCAACTTGTGCTGAGCAACAGAATTTGGCAAAAGTTGCATCAGATCTTACTTCTAAGTTGGCTGAAAACAGGCGTCCTCAAACTACAGCCCAAGGGCCACATGCAGCCCACCGAGGACGTTTATCCAGCACAACAGGTGTTTTTGCTGCCACTGCCTGTCCTGCTTAGCCGCTGACTCATCCTGGGGCCCGCAGTCCAGCCCTCCAATGGTCTGAGGGACGGTGAATTGGCCCCCTGTTTAAAAAGTTTGAGGACCCCTGGCTTAAGAGATAAAACAGTTTCTGCTTTCTCTCATTTGAAACACATCTTTGTGTAACCCGCCTACCATGTAGGAAGTCTGTCTTCCCCAGTATTAATCCCATTGTGAGAAGATCCAAGCTGGCCATATGGAGAGAGTAAGACCATGTAGGGGAACACTGGACCACCACACATGTGAGTGAGGTCTTTTCCAATCTCCTAGCATAGCCAAGATACCAGCTGAATGCAGCCTAGTGCATGGCCCCAGGGAATGTTACACGGAGCAGAAGAACCAGCTAGCTAAGCTACGCCCTGGCCAAATAAATTCCTGATCTACAGAATTATGAGCAAATAAACTGGTTGTTATGCTAAGCCACTAAGATTATGGTAGTTGTTATACAGTAATAGATAATTAAAACTAAAAAGGGAAAGCTATTCTAGAGAGAGGGAAAACAAAAAATATACAGTGGTGAGAGGCAATCTGTTGTATGCAAGGATGTAGCTTGGTATTCTAGAAAGTAAAATTTTTGAGAAGAGTGGCACATAATAAGGTTGGAAGTAAGCAGGAAGCAGGGGTGGAGGACCTGGTGTGTGCCACCCCATGGAGAATGGATTCAGGAGCCTTACCAACCAAGAGCTATACCAAATGGGAGAGGGTGTATTAATGAAAGGTTTGATCATACCAGGATTCAGGATCCAGAGCAAGTACTCCTGAGTCATTTTTTCTCCTGGCATATAGATCTGAGGGCAAACTTCATGGGCATCATTTAAGGAGGGAGAATATTGCTGTTATTTGTGTAGAAGGATAGGTGTGTCTGTATCATGTATTACAAGAAAGGACTTCGGGTGGTTACAGAATGAAGATATTGTATTGTTTACTCAATTTATTTTAGATTAAAACAACTTTTATTTCTTGCTTCTTCTTTCTTCTTGATGGCTAAATCCTCAGGAACTAAGAAGCTTGCTTTATCTTGTTGTAGAAAGGCCTATTGAGGGGGGCTAGGATGTTGGATGTCAATGAAAGGATAAAGTAAACAAGAAAATTTGATTTATATCCCCTAGGCTGGTTTAAGCCAACTCCTCTATTGTATGTTACACATTTTATCATCATTTTTGGTTGACCACTTTTTTTTTTTTTTTTGAGACTGAGTTTCACTCTGTCATCCTGGGCAGTGTGCTGTGGTGTCATTGTAGCTCATAGCAACCTCAAAATCTTGGGTTAAAGCTATCCTCTTTCCTCTGCCTCCTGAGTATCTGGGACTACAGGTGTGCACCACCATGCCTGGCTAGTTTTTCTCTATTTTTAATAGAGACAGGGGTCTCACTCTTGCTCAGGCTGGTCTCTTAACTCCTGAGCTCAAGCAATCCACCTGCTACAGCCTCCCACAGTGCTAGAATTACACCTGTGAATTGCCATACCCAGCTAGATTGACCCAGCTAGATGATTCAAGGATCATCTTTTGATAGTGTCGTCCTGACCCAAGCCAAATTTCTCCTCCTCCTTGTAGCCATAATAGGTTGTTTATTGAGCTATTATGGAACATCTGAATTTTTTCTCTGAAAGATTCATTACACGATATCCATAATAATGAATTCTTTATCTCCTTTTTTCCTCGTACCTCTTAGGAATATGTTGGGCTGAAGATAAGAGAAAATTCACAGTGGCTTGACTAAGTGAGGTATTCTCAAGCTACAAGAAGTCTAGAGGTAGACAGACCTGGGCTTACCATCATTATTCAGGATCCAATCTCCTTCTGTTTTCTGATTCAGTAGTCTTGGTGTGAAGCTTTATCTTCATGGCTCATTGCTGTCTTTCCAGGCATCATGTTTCAGGAGGAAGAAGAGTATATGCCAGCCAGATCTTTCTCTTTTAAGAAGCATTTGTATAAATCCCAACTTGGGACTGCCATTTATATCTTCCAGACAGAACCGAGTCGCTGGGCTATCTCTCTACAAAGGTATCTGAAAAAAATGATTGTTTCCTTCTTCCCAAACTCTGTAATAAAGAAAAGCAAAATTCAGGTGTTGTCAATGTGATAATATTAAGAGGTGGGACCTTTGAGAGGTGATTGAGTCATGAAGGTTCCTGCCTCATGAATGGAATTGAGGCCCTTATAAAAGATATTTTGCACACCATTATAGTCTCTTGCCCTTCTACTGTCTGCCATGTGAGGACACAGGATTCCTCCTCTCTGTAGGACCTAGAGTTCAAGACACCATCTTGAACGCAGAGATTGGGACCTCAACAGACAACAAACCTACTAGAACCTTGACCCTGGACTTCCCAGCCTCTGGAACTGTGAAAATAAATTTCTGTTCTTTATAAATTATGCACCCTCTGGTATTCTGTCATGGGGCACTGGACCAAGCCAGGGACGGTTGTCCTAAACAGGGCCCATCCTCTCTACACTGTCTTATGTATCTCAAGGGCATTTTTCTTTGGTCTATCTTAGTAGTTGCAAAACCATCTGTTATGCAGTGGGAAATAATACTGCTTACCTGACAATACACAGCATGTTCTCTCTGTTACATGGATAATACAATAAAATTCCACTATAACATGATCATTGGGGTTCAAAAGACCCAATAACATAAAACATGGGATTATTGTAAGGTTAAAAGATAAATATCTAGGGCAAAACCAGGCTGGGAAATATATGTGTATACATACATACATATATATATGTATACAAATATACACATATATATTTTTAATTACAGATAGTTTTTTAAACAGTTTCATTGAGGTATAATTTAAATGCATAAAATTCAGTTTTAAGTGTACAACTCAGTGATTTAGAGAGCCAGGCAACCATCACCACAATCTAATTTTTGATGACATCCATCACCCCCTAAAAATCTCTCCAGGTCATTTGTTATCACAAATGGCAAAAACTGGCTCGGTGCATGTGGCTCAAGCGGCTAAGGTGCCAGCCACATACACCTGAGCTGGAGGGTTCGAATCCAGCCTGGGTCCGCCAAACAATGATGGCTGCAACCAAAAAATAGCCAGGCGTTGTGGTGGTCGCCTGTGGTCCCAGCTACTTGGGAGGCAGAGGTAGGAGACTCGCTTGAGCCCAGGAGTTGAAGGTTGTTGTGAGCTGTGAGACCGCGGCACTCTACCCAGGGTGACAGCTTGAGGCTCTGTCTCAAACAAACAAACAAACAAAAAAACAAATGGCAAAAACTCATGCTGAGTTTCAAGCGCCCCAATCCAATATCTTTGGCTGTGGTTTGGCGCCACCTTCTGGTGGCTATCCCCCAACCTAACTGTGTAGATGAGTTTCTGGGACCAGGCAAGGTTCCGAGGAATCTCCCAGTCAGTAGGCAACTGTTTAATCAGTCTGTTCTGAAGAGACAAAACCAGCAGGATATGGTACCAATAAGCACCATCTTCTATCTTTCGGTTTGTTGAAGGGCTTGGCTGCTGTTTCTCTGACCTGCCTAGGAGAGGGGTCAATATCTCTATGGGTTTTTCCCTGACCTAGAAGAAGTCTCTGATACCTTCCAGAGCTTTTCTAGTCACTCCCAGATAATGAAAAGTTGTGAGGTTACTTTCATCACAATTAGAGCCTCATTTCTGTAATTAAACTGTCAAGTCCATTGTAATTCACAACTTTAACCGCAATTAGAGCTTCATCCTTCCGAGCTTGGCCTAAAAGCCAGAACCTACAATGGGAAGGAAGGAGAGTGTGATCAGTCTGTTCTCTGCTCTCCCCTCTCACATAAGCTGTCGTTTCTAACCCCTAGGAAGGGATAAAGTCTACAGGGTGAGAGGAGATGCAGCTTTGTCTGGCTGGTGATGGGGTGATCCAATTCTGCTGCTCTCTTGCTCAGTCATGCTCAAGGCTGATTCTTCCTCTCAGAGGGTACTTTGGGGGGATATTATGAAGATTCTCCCACTGGCATCCTCACATGGGGTGGGTGATATTTATCCCCAGTTAAAAGGTATGGATACCCTAGGGTTCTTTAGTAGTCTGTCTGCCGAATCATTTAGCTCCTCTTGGCGAGCACACATTCTCTTTGAAGAAGGCTTCTAGTCTATTCTCCACAGGTCCACTTATCCCCTGGGGAGGTGTAAAGTCACACATCTCCCCATTCCAGTTGCAGGAAATGCAGTTAGCTCCCACAGCAGCCTTCTGCCTGTCTCCTTCCCTGCCCTGTCTCAACAGGTCCTCCTAGGACTGCTTCCCAGAGTCCTAGGAAAGCAGTCCTTAAATTTTCCAAACTCCGAGAACAAAAGTTCTGAGATGTTCCTCTGGAAACCTATTTCTACCTTAAGGGAGGGAAAATGCCACTGAACTTCAGCTCTTCCCAGACAAACATTTTCTCTTAACTCATACCACCAATCTTTTCATACTTTTACGGTGGGTGTTGGCTAAAGGCAAAATCAGATTTCAGATTTCCGTTTTCCAAGTCATGCAAAATATGTGATGCTGTACTTCTCTTGGGAATGTGGGGGTATTTCCTAACCATTCAGAAACTGCTATGTTGCATACCTCTTAGGGCCATTATTCATATAAATGTGATGAGAATATAGATTATAATGTGAATGGTGCCCTCTCCCCCCCCAGAAGTGTGGTTCTGCAGGGCTGATGAATTCTCCTTGGCCTTTGAATCCTGTTACAAGTAATAGTAACAATAGAGCCAGTACTTACATATTGTTACCATGGGCTATGCACTGTTTGAAGTGCTTTAGGTGTTTTATTTAATCCTCATAACAGTCGTATGACAAAGATACTACTATTCATCCCTGTTTAATAGATGAGTAAACTGAAGCCTGGAGAAGTTTCACGACTTGTTATACAGCAAGCAAATGGCAGAACTAGAATTCAACCTCCGAGGTAATGGTTCTCAAATTTGCAGTTCTAATCCTATCCTACACATCCTGTCAGAGGGTTTTATTTTTCTCCCTGACATTCTGGGGCAGGCTACAGATGAGTATGGGATGGGCCCAGGAGTGTGTGGTTTTAGATAAGTTACTCAATTGTTCTGAATTTTAGTGTCAATTCTAATACTTACCTGACGGAGTAAGTGGTTGGAAAGTTTCATTGTTCATTTACTTTCTCTTATCTCTCTGCAAAGAGAAAGCAGTCAAAACTGCATGGAAGTCAACCCGAAATTATCAAAGCTACCTCAAAATGGTGATGGGAAAGAGGGAGACCTCAACCCTTACTTATTTCAGCCAAAAATACTTAACAAATGCCTACGGATACCAGGCACTCACGAGTATAGGACTAATTCAGTGCATTCTCTCCAGTTCATTCACTCACCAACAAGGCGCCGTCGGGGAACCGACTGAAGCAGGGGAGAGGGCACGCTTTGGTGTCAGATTAGCTTGGGCCCATTGTGCGACTCTAATCACCAAACTTCTGATCAAAGATCTGTGGAAAAGTGATCTAGAAGACATTTAGTGTGCCTTAAAAAAAATAACAACTGTATAGAAGACAATGCCCAGCTGCGCTGAGTTCGCGCCGTCGGGTCAGCTGCGGGCGCGAGGGGCGGGGCGCAGTGCACCTTTTCTTTCGTCGGAACCATTTTCCTGGGGCTGAGTCCCCGCCCGGACCGCGAACGGCGAAGGCCGAGGGCCGGAAGCGCGCGCTGCCACAGCCGCGGAGTGTGCGGGGAGAGGGAAAGGGGGAGTGCGCGGAGCCGCGGAGGACAGGGCGAAGATGGCGGCTTTTTCTGGTGCGTTTGTGGATGCCGGGGGTGGTGTGGGCGGCTCGCCGCTCGCCTCGGCCCTGGGGCTGCTGGTGAGGAGCTCTGGGGGCGAGAGCAGCCAGGAGGAGACCCGCGCTGCGGAGTCCGGGGCGGCCTCGCAGAGGCCCGGGCCGCGCAGCCGCCAGGTCTCCGTCCCTCCTCGCTCTTTCTTTTCTCTTCTTATCTCTACTTGGCTTTCCTCGCAGTGCACCCTTGGCTGCGCTAACGAGGCGGCGGCGTTGCTCTAGCTGTTCTCGGATGCCTAGGCCTCCTGCCTCTTTGACGTGGCAGTGACCTTTGGGGAACCTCTTTCTGCCTGCGGCTTATCCAGGCTTGGTCCCAGCTGTGGGACATGAGGAGTCCTTTGGAAAAAACCGCAATTCTGTCTTTGTCCAGTGTTTTCAGGCCTTTCCAAAAATAATAGTCCCAGGCATAAACTTGATCTTTATTTCTTAAACGCTGTTTTATCAACATTAATGTTATATGCCAAAACTAAAAGGAACATATTTTCATTCAGGTATACACCTTGGTCTAACATAAAATGTGAAAATTGTTCATTTAATTTACCATATGATACTCCCCTTTTTTGCAGACAGGATTTGATGTGGATGGATTATTGAACCCTACCGTTGACGGTTTTTTCCATTTTCTTCATCATCGTCCCTTTATGCATGCAGTTTCAAGTGAACCCGAAATCACCCTTAAATACGCTAAACATGATAAATTTTTATAGCAATAAATATTTCCAGTTAAGCCTACTATCTTTTAGTGTTAATTTATTAAGATGACTTTTCCCAACTTTCTTCTAAAATAAGATTTTAGAGCCAGGGTCTGTAGATATTTCCAGGTAGTCATTTTATAGGTTCACTTCCTTGGGAGTCATGCACCAATTTTAGGAGTGTTAGAATAAAGGAGTGGAAGAAGAGTCTGTGATATGATTATGATGAAATAAAGTCAGAATTAAAGAAGGTGAATATTTCCATTTTTCTCTTAACTGTTAGAAGTGATATACTTAAAGAAGACATGATTTCATAGAAAACATGCAGAGAACAGGACCAGATAGGACAAGAAGTTGTCTGGAATTTACTGAAAGTAGTCTGTGGTTGCTGCTTGCAGTATTACAGTTTTGCAAGCAATCTTAGCTTGGAGTATTCTGTATGCAGCCATCACTCCTTTTATCCAAGCAGTTTGTATTTTAGGAGGGAGAATATAGCTAGAATTCTGGATATCCAGCTTTAAATCTTGACTAGTTTCTCTATCTGTGGATTTTTTTGGGGGGGGGAGATTTAGAGTTGGGAGAGCCTTCTTTTTTGAAAATGATGATTCTTACATGATGCAAAGAAAACACTGCTATTGTAAGTAATAAATTCAATTTGTGGATTTACCTTATGCCTTTTTACAATCAAAGACAATAAATACAGAATTTCAAAATTGGTTATTTCTCTTGGGACTATTTAAGTTTGCTTTTTTATAAGGGTATATACTTTTGTAATGATAATGAAGGCTGCATTTTATAAATGCAGACTTAAAGATCATTTCTCATTTGAGGAGAAGTTTAAATAGTTCGCCTAACTAGTCCAAGTATAGCTGACCTCTACAGTGCATTTGAGAAATGGTAAAATAACACACAATCGAGAACAACCCAACCTATTTATTTAGGATGGTTCTTGAAGTAGAATTATTTAAGTATGCATACAACTAAGGACAGGACAACTCTTCAACTGACATTTTTCCAGTTGCCCAAATCTTCACCACTGACCCTTCCCTCTTCAGTAATTTTGATTATTTTCTTCCAGTAAATAGGAGTCTCTCGTCCATTTTTCTCAGATTGCTGAGGCATTTCTCCTATTCCTGTGGCCCTCAAATAGCTCAGGCACATGATTGCACCGTTGTCTCAAATGTAAATAACCAAGGTGTCTAGAATGCAGTCTAGCTCTGGCAGGTTTTTCTCTAGTCACAGGAGGTAAACAAGTGCTATGGTAGTTACTGTGTATTAGGTGATAGCTGTGTGCCAAAAGCATTAAATTGTTAGCATTAGTCTTCCAGTATCTGTAAGGAAGGTAATATATGTGGCATTTTGTGTGGAAAAAAATGGGTTTATCGCTTTGCCTAGGATCATTTGCTAATGAGTGAGAGATTGGATTTGAAATTTAGCCTTTCTTCAAAACTTAAGCTTTTCACTAGTGCACGTTCTCTAGGTATGATATAACCGAGCCACACTTCAGAGTCTCTCCCTTGTCTTATGAACAGTAATTTTAAGAGCAGTGATGCTTGGCACTGTTTGCACAGTGGTTATGGCGCCAGCCACATACACCGAGGGTGGCAGGTTGGAACCCGGCCTGAGCCAGCTAAACAACAATAACAACTGCAACAAAAATAGCTGGCCATTGTGGCCAGCACCTGTAGTCCCAGTTACTTGGGAGGTTGAGGCAAGAGAATCGCTTAAGCCCAAGAGTTTGAGGTTGCTGTGAGCTGTGATGCCTCGGCACTCTACCAAGGGAGAAAA
The DNA here is from genome assembly GCA_963574575.1 of Galagoides demidoff. Classification (NCBI taxonomy): domain Eukaryota; kingdom Metazoa; phylum Chordata; class Mammalia; order Primates; family Galagidae; genus Galagoides; species Galagoides demidoff. The sequence continues at coordinate 14,341 of CAUYQV010074846.1, forward strand.
TAGTGAGACTCTGTCTCAAAAAAAAAAAAATTTTTAAGAGCAATGTGATTTATGACTTATGCTTAGTATGTATAGTATTTGAAATTAAATTTTACTTTCAGAGATGGGTGTTATGCCTGAGATTGCACAAGCTGTGGAGGAGATGGATTGGCTGTAAGTACATAAAGCTTAAATGCACCAGTAACAAGGATGATTTTTAGTTTAAAAAGTTGTTACTGTTTTTATCAAATATTTTTGGGTGTAGGAGGACAAGTGAAATTCAGTTTTTCTTGTAATTCTCTTTATGGAAGGTTTCTTTTTTTAACCTCGACACATTTCTACATGAAGAGCATTGGTTATATTGACCAAATAAAGTTATATTTTGGGCTTACAGTTTAACCTGACTTAATTTGCTTAGGTTAATTTTTTCTTAAACTAAAATTCTTCAAATATGATTCTTGTAGTCTCCCAACTGATATCCAGGCTGAGTCTATCCCCCTGATCCTAGGAGGAGGTGACGTCCTCATGGTATGTTTAAATGTGAGGTGGGAACTTTGGGCTTCTGGGAACACATATTTGGGGGCTGTCTGTGACACATTCTAAGAACTCCATCATCTTAAAAATGATCCTTTTGCCAAGTTAATTTTATTCACAAATATTTCTGATAAACACTATATTCAGAGTATTAGGTAGAAGCTGTAGGAACACAAAGATGAGGAAGTTACAGTCTTTGCCCTTGAGAAGCTTCAGCCAAGTAGGGCGATAAGACATGTACAAAAATAAGTGTCATATTAGAGAGAATGTGGCACCTACATAAAAGATTCAGAGTATTAGAGGATTCAGATGGGAGTCTAGTTGTCCTGTTTGAGGGAGAGGAAGGGACTACTAGGAGGAAGTAGATTTTTGACAAGGGAAGATGAAAGAGAAATGCTCTCTAGGCAGAGAAAACATCAACAAAAATAGTAGTAGGAGAATGCGGGGTATGATCTGCAGTTAGGTGGTTACATAAAATGTCTATGTCTGGGGTAACTTGAGATAAAATGACAACTATATAGTGGGTCAGACTACTCAGTCCCTTTCTCAAGTGTCATGTTGAAGAATTTGGATATAGGCAGTGAAGAATGTTGGCAGTTATGAAGTTGGGGTGTTGTGTGTTTAGAATTGTGTGAAGACTAATGTGGTAGCAGATTACAGTATAGCTGTGTGGGATTTGATACTGTTAGGCTGTTTTTTGCCTAACAGAGTTTAGAATGATAAGGGCTTTGTTGGAGAAAGAAAATTGGAGAACATATTTTTCAGGGAATGGGCAACAGACTTGGCTGAGGAAGCCTGGGTAATGTGAAGGCACTGAAAATAAAGGTAGCCAGTCAAGTGTTAAAGATTTCTACACGGTATCATGTTAATTAAATCTCTTCGATTGATAAATTAATCTGTAAAATCAACCTTTTTTCTCCATCTAGGCTGCAGAAACAGGAAGTGGAAAAACTGGTGTAAGTAATAAATTGAAAGCTTACTTTGTAAGAGTTATTTTTTGAAATAGCTTGAAACATAGCTTTTACTTTGAAATATTTAATAAAACAGCCACCTCCAAAATATAAGGAATTGCTTGGTTGCCACTGAGAGTGATATTTTATTGCCAGCTAAAATCTTTGTGAAGATGTACAAAACAGCATGGCTTTAAGAATGTACTTTTAATCTGGTCTTGGAGAAGAGTCGTAGTATCTTTACTGTTTATAAACTTTACTAACCTCGGAATTGTATTGTATTGTATTTTAATTTGTTTTTTTTGAGACAGTATCACTCAGTCTCCCTGGGGTTAAGTGCCAGGGTGTCATAGCTCACAGCAACCTCAAACTCTTGGGCTCAAGCAATGCTCTTGCCTCAGCCTCCCAAATAGCTGTGGTGCCCACCACAACACCCAGCTATTTTTAGAGACAGAGGTCTTACTTGCTCTTGCTCAGGTTGGTCTCAAACTCCTGAGCTCAAGCAATCCACCTGCCTTTGCCTCCCAGAGTGATAGGATTATAGGCATGAGCCACTACGCCTGGCTTCACAACTTCTGAATTTTAAACCAGTGGTTCTTTAATAATAAGGAAGTTGTTGGTAAAAGTCGATCTCCTGGCTCGGCGCCTGTGGCTCAATTGGCTAAGGCGCCAGTCACGTACACCTACGGTGGCGGGTTCGAATCCCCAGCCCGGGCCCGCCAAACAACAATGATGGCTGCAACCAAAAAATGGCCAGGCGTTGTGGCGGGCGCCTGTGGTCCCAGCTACTTGGGAGGCGGAGGCAGGAGACTCGCTTGAGCCCAGGA
>CAUYQV010074847.1:0-16067 GCA_963574575.1 Galagoides demidoff
AGACCAGTCTGTGCAAGAGTGAGACACCATCTCTATTAAAAATAGACAAACTGGCTCGGCGCCTGTGACTCAATTGGCTAAGGCGCCAGCCACGTACGCCTAAGGTGGCGGGTTCAAATCCCCAGCCTGGGCCTGCCAAACAGCAATGATGGCTGCAACCAAAAAATGGCCAGGCGTTGTGGCGGGCGCCTGTGGTCCCAGCTACTTGGGAAGTGGAGGCAAGAGACTCGCTTGAGCCCAGGAGTTGGAGGTTGCTATGAGCCGTGATGCCATGGCACTCTACCCAGGGGGATAACTTGAGGCTCTGTCTCAAAAAAAAAAAAAATAGAAAAACTAGGGCGGCGCCTGTGGCTTAAAGGAGTAGGGTGCTGGCCCCGTATGTCGGAGGTGGTGGGTTCAAACCCAGCCCTGGCCAAAAAACTGCAAAAAATAAAAAATAAAAATAAAAGACTATGAAAAAAAATAGAAAACCTAGCTTGGTGTTGTGAGGGGGTGTGCCTGTTAGTCCTAGCTGCTCAGGAGGCTGAGGCAAGAGGATCACTTGAGCCCAGGAGTTTGAGGTTGCTGCGAACTATGATGCCACAGCACTCAACCCAGGGCAACAGAGATTCTGTCTAAAAACAAACAAACAAAAAAAAAACCAATTATAGTTAATATTATTACATAATTGAGCTTTACTAATATTCTGATTAATTTACTATAACAAGAATCTTTGATCATTCAGGACAGAGATTAAATGAATTGTTGGATTTTAGCCAATAGTGTTAAATTTTCCCTTAATTGATTTTTCTACTATGTCTATAAAGAAGTTCAAAAGAATGGATTGGAGTTTTACCTTCTCTTTCTGTCCCTGGAACATACTCAAGTAGATCTTCAGGTAAGAAGATCTGTAAACCCTGGTACATAAGCCTCCTGACCAGGATTCTCCATAGGGAACCTGTCATTATCAAGCGAGACGGCAGAGCTTGATGTTTTCTACGCTGGTGCAAAGCGATGATGTGGCAGGAAGACAGACATCAAGAAAGTACCCCCTGCAGGTTGGTCCCATGACTAGAAGGAGCACGTAGGAGGCAGAATCCAGCAGACAGAATCTCCCTGGACCACAGCCCCAAGGTTGCCTGGTGGTTTGAAGCCAGGCACTGTCCCACTGTCCCACTGTCAAAGGCACCTTGTAGCACCTTGCTAAGCCCTTGGCCGTGGGGCTGGTCCAAGTTGGGACAGAGGCTGACAGTGTGGAATGTGGTAATCTAAGATTCTAGAGACAGAATCAATCACTTTTTCATGCAGACACTTAAGAAAGGCAAAGATTCCGCCAGAGTTGGGCATCCTGGCTCCAGCCTAAAGCCTTGGCAGCTCAATATTAGGGTGGATGAAGCCCTCCACATTTCTGTGTTTTGGCAACCAGAATACCTAGAGATTTTTTCCTTTCTTTCTCTTTGGGTGGTTTACCCATTCTAATCTCAAAACCTTCCTTTCTTTCTCATTGATAGTGAAATCTCTGGATCAAGTTTTGCCTTTTGACTTTAGAGAACAGAGAGGCTGGCAGAAGCACTGGAAACAGCATAGCCAGTTTTCTGGGAGGTTTTCTGTGGTCTATGGAGGGAAACCTGTTCATTGCTGCTCAGGTTTTGCTGCTTAGCCTGCAGGAAGTGAAAATGGGCACTGCTAGAGAATGCTGTTTTCATTTACATAATAGCACAACCTTGCAAACAATGCTATTTTAAACACAGCTGGCTTCTGCATATCAGTGCTCAGGTAAGCGGTCACCTCCTCTGGGCTGAAGCCCTGCAACCACACAGAGAGGTCTCTGTGCCAACCTGGAAGGATCCCAGTGCCACCTCACTGGGGAGGAAGGGAGGAGGAAGGGACCATCCTGGTCTTAGCACTGCTGTGGTGGGTGTGGTGGGTAGAGAGAGGCAGGTGTTCTGCCTTCTGGTTCCTTTACCACCTGCCCTCAAGATCCACATGAAACACGACAGCCCTGACCCAGAAGGGAGATCCCAGCCAAGCCACATTGCTGGGTCTCCTGGACTTTTCCTACCCTTAGCAAAGATGTTCTCGTCTGAATACTTCCTCTTTGGTAATGGAGACATACTATTTTCCATTGCTTGTGTGGCTTAGAGCAGGGAGAGATGTGTGAACTGGGAATTCTGAAATCTCATTTTTAAAGATCATGCCTCAATATCGGTGCAGCTTATATACGTGGACAATCCATGATCCTCCCCATCCCTGACCTGAGAGGGAGGGAGCTTCCTAGGCCTTCCAATCCCCCTTTACCCCATCTCCACCACCAGCAGAGGGAGCAGGGGTGCTCCAAATGGTAGATGCAGGAGAGGGGACAGGTGTGGTTAACTTTCACTCTCTCTAGGGACTGGCCTCCATAATTTACAGCCAGGGGAAGATTAGGGAACTAGAGAATGTTCCTTCATTCAAATAATCCAGAGGATAGATACTCAGCCAGGAAAACCTGGACCTTTAGAAAACAATGAGGCTGGGGCAGTGCCTGTGGTTCAAAGGGGTAGGGCACCGGCCCCATATACTGGAGGCAGCAGGTTCAAAACCTGGCCCCGGCCAAAAACTGCAAAAAAAAAAGGAAAGAATGAGGCTAAGAAATGTTTCTTCAAGTTAAAAAAAGAAAGCATAAAATTGTATTATAGAACTGAAGCCAGAAGAGGCCCAGGAGAGCCTCCCATTCAGGGCCCTCCTCCCCACAACTGGCAAAAGTCTGGCTGAAGCTGCCCAGTCTGGCCTGTGGGCCAGCATCAATAGGAATGTTTTGTTGGACAAACACAATACCCTTCCTTCCTGGCACAGTCTCAGTCAAACTCCCGGGTGCAAAAGATCCTCTTGCCTCAGCCTCCTGAGTAACTGGGACTACAGGCACCTCCCACAAAGGCCAGCTAATTTTTCTATTTTTAGTAGAGTTCGGGTATTATTCTTGCTCAGGGTAGTCTCAAATTTCTTTTTTTTGGAGACAGAGCCTTAAGCCGTCCCCTTGGGTAGAGTGCTGTGGCATCACAGCTCACAGCAACCTCTAACTCCTGGGCTCAAGCGAGTCTCCTGCCTCCGCCTCCCAAGTAGCTGGACCACAGGCGCCTGCCACAACGCCTGGCTATTTTTGGTTGCAGCCATCATTGTTGTTTGGCGGGTCTAGGGCTGGATTCGAACCTGCCACCTTAGGTGTATGTGGTTGGTGCCTTAGCCACTTGAGCCGCAGGCACCAAGCCTCAAACTTCTGAGCTCAAGCAATCTACCCATCTTGGCCTCAGAGTGCTAGGATTACAGGCATGAGCCACTGTTCCAGCCCTCACAATACACTTTTAAATGTTTTGCTCTTTTTTTTTTTTTAAAGAGTCTTACTTTGTCACCCACGGTAGAGTACTGTAGTGTCACAGCTCACAGCAACCTCCAGCTCTTGGGCTTAGGCGATTCTCTTGCCTCAGCCTCCTGAGTAGCTGGGACTACAGGCGCCCGCCACAACGCCTGGCTATTTTTGTGCTGCAGTTTGGCTGAGGCGGGTTTAAACCTGCCACCCTTGATATATGGGGCCTGTACCCTACTCACTGAGCCACAGGCGCTGCCCAATGTTTTACTCTTTATTAGCTGCCAACCTTTAAAATTCTGGAGATTTAGGCTTGGCACCTGTGGCTCAAGCGGCTAAGGCTAAAGTGCCAGCCACATACACCTGAGCTGGCGGGTTCAAATGCAGCCCAGGCCCGCCAAACAACAAGGACAGCTGTAACAAAAAAATAGCTGGGCGTTGAGGCGGGTGCCTATAGTCCCAGCTACTTGGGAGAGGGAGGCAGCAGACTCGCTTGAACCCAGGAGTTGGAGGTTGCTGTGAGCTGTGATGCCACAACACTACCAAGGGTGACAGCTTTGAGGCTCTGTCTCAAAAAAATAAAAAATATTTGGAGATTTAATATGCATAAATAAAAAACTAGATTTCCAGATTTCCTTATCAATGGAAAGCTCTACAAAGCTGGCTGACACTGAGTGTGACCACAGCCTCTCCTAGTGAATCTCCAGCTGGCCCCAGCCCCCCTCAGCATTGGTGGATAGATTGCCATCTTAGGCATAGACCACTGTTTTTCTACCTAGCAATTTTGCCTACAATGTTCTGTAAAAATATTCACTCTTAGGCTAACATCAGCTAAGTCAGAAGGTGGGCGTGGGGAGGAACCCAGGTTCAGACGTGTTTTAAGTCTCCAGGGGGATTCTAACATGCCGCCAGGACTAAGAATGGCTGGGCTAACGTCCTGAAAGGCAGATGAGAAATTATTATCTTCTCTAAGTTCCTTGGTGGCTTATTTAACTTTTTAACCATTTTAAAATTCTTCATTATATCCATTCAAAATCTGGTTTTCTCTTCCTCCATCCTCCTCAGCACTGTAGGCATCTGGCAGTAACTAAGCCCTTTCACCTTCTCTTTCTACAACAGCCTCAGTTCTTTATGTTTCTTCTCTTTCTGTTTCATTATTTTGGTATCCCCATTCGGAACAACCCCTCTCCAATTTCTCCATATTTTCTTTAAAGTATAGCGGACAACATTAGGAACAATACCCTAATCATTATTTACAGAGCAGAATTCAGTAGAAGTATTTCTTTCTGATTCTACAATGTTATACTTGATATCTCAGAATCACATTCATTTCCCAACATTTTTGCTTACTCATAATCCAGTTTTTATTAACAAGGGACTCATGTGCAAAAATCTGAGAAATTACAGGATGGAAAGCTAAGATTTGGGACAAACTAAAACACCAAACGTCAAGCCTTATTTTCAAGGCTGAGGGACAGCAACCTTTTCCCAGGGCCATTACTTAATTTATAAAACAACGGGACCACGTGTATGTCCTTAACAGTTTTAGTCCTTTACCAATAAATTAAGTAATTTATCATCAATTGGTCAGTTTTTCCCTTAGGGAATTTCTAAGCTACATTATTACTTTTCCTAGGGTTGTTAACGTTTTAATTTTTCCACTCTGGGTTTCCTTTCTTTCCTCTTACTCTCCTTAAGTCAATCATCAAGGTCAGGTTAACAGAAAGGCTGTTTGGTTAATGAGAGATGAAATTGGAAGACAGGCACAACTCTTAGCCTGTCTATTGGGATGAGAGATAGGTATGATTTTCACAGACTGGTATCTTTGTTATGCTGTTTCATGGATGAGGAAACTGAGACCTGGAAAGTTTAAGCAGCTTGTTCACAGTTCCTTGTTCACAATCTGGACGCGTCCCAGCTCTGCAGAAAGGAGTTTTCTGTGGCCATGGGCTCTGACGCTGGAGAACACACAGCACAAGAAACCCAGCCTCAGACACTGCAGGAACTGGACTTGAGATCAGAGGAACGCAGAGACTGCCTCTCGGTCTCACACATTTGGGCCTCAGCCACATCTACACGAAAACGCACAAGAAATGCAGAGCAAGACGTTCCGGAACCACCTGACTATTACAAGCTCCTCAGGATCCCTGGAGAAAAGCCAAAGGTCTGTATGAAATGGACAAACTACAGAGAGACCTTTGCATGAGGCCAGCTCTGTAAGGTTGGAAATACTGTGCAGAATTAACTACAAAAGCCAAGTTTAACTTCAATATTCCTTCTAGCAATCCACACATAGTAAAGGAAAAACCTACATCCCTTTACACACTTATACTGTGGGGAGAAAGGAGTGAATTGAGGTCTTTTCATTTCCTGTCTGGTCTCCAAAAAATGCATGCCCAGTAAAGGAACTCTGCGTGCGAAGAGAAGAGGACCGAGCTCCGGGCACAGCCAGGGCCTGAGACCCGTGGGGCCCAGAGACCCAGGAGGCGCTGAGATCCAGAGAAGGAAGGAAGCCGGACCTGCAGTGCCCGCTCTTCCTGGCCACGCCGCCCCGCCCCGCCTGACCCCTGCAAAACCAGTCGCGCGGTCACTGCGCCATGCACAAAGGTCCCTACTGGCGGGAGAACACTGGCCTCATTTCATTGTTTCGAGCCAACCAAAATGCAGCTTCTCTTTGTCAAAAAGGACCCCAGTGATTAGGGGCCGGACAAGGTTATCTACACCGGCTGCTTAAGCCCAAGGTTCTCTTCTTTGTGTATGGGTCTCCAAAGCACTGCGCCCGCTCCCACGCGGCGCCCAGGAAACCCTGCGCTCAGATCGACCTCCAGCCCCGAGGCTGTCGCCACTCCGGCCCGCCGGCGCCCCACCTCCAGACCCGCCTGGCTACGAAAGCGCGCCGGCCCCTCTTGTCGCTGCCTTTGCGTTCCGCCTGGGGCTAGAAGCTTTAAGAACCGATTTGCCTAAAAACAACGTGGAGGTCACGGATAACTCACGTTTCCGATTGTTTGCCGAAGTGCGCGCACTCTTCCCACCACTGTAATTAGAAGGACCAGAAGGCGCTCTGAGAGCCGCCTTTCAGGCAGCGAGAGATGACCAGCGGGCAGCCGGCGGAAAGCCCCTCATTTTCTGCGTGCTCACTCAAAACGATCCTCAGTTCCTCCACCGCAGCTGCCAGGTTTAATAACTGTGTCAGACAGCCGCCCCTCCCCCATAAAGAGACACAAAGATGACACGCAGGGGACCAAATCTGCACGCTCAACGACCGTCACCCGGCCTCTGCCCCAGCGATGCTGCATCTGGAATGAGTGCAGGGGCCGACCAGAAGGTTCTGATGCCAGGCTCGACCTAGGAATTCTCCAGAAACCTCCTCTTTCCTATTCGCTCTAGCATAAATCTGACCCTTTCCCAGCAGCATTTGGGGTGGGAGGGGAGTAGGAAACAGCGAGGACGACAAGGGGCAAGTGCCTTTGCAGTTAACCTAACCTGCATCCCGCCTGCGAGGAACTTAGGCACGGCCCGCAGTCCTATTTCTACGTGCTCTCCGAGCACCGCGCAGAGCGCGACAAGCCGATCCAACGGTTGCCCTCACATTTTAGTCGCACACACCAACGCTCGCGTCTGTCCCGGGTTTCTGGCCAACAGAGCCTTACTGTCTGTGGGGCTCCTCTGCATTGCCTCGCGGATCTGGATCATTTCCAAAGCCCTGCAGCTCCTTGAGAGCGCCGGAAGGTATTAGTAGCTCTGTTTTGCAAGTGGAATATCAAAGCAAAATAGCCCGACGAAAGTAGAATTTTATAACACTTATGTACATATATACATATATCCCGTGCGCAGGGAAGCCGGTGGTCACGCCCAGAGGAGCTCCAGGGTCGGCGCCCCAGCCGCGCCCCGAGGGTCCTCCCGGCGCCGCCGCCGCAAGCAGCACCTGCCTCTGCCGGGAATGGTTTCCCGGGAAACTCCGGAGAGCCGGTTCTCCCTCCAGACACGCTGTTACCTTGACAACTGCGACTTAGCGCTGACATCCGAGAAGGATCTCAGTGAATGCCTGTTTCAAATCACAGATGCAAAGAGATTCACTGGAATGGTTAGGCAGGAGTCGGAAGGCAGTGATTTGGGGGAATGGAGGTGGAGCGTTGCGAGCCTGGGTGAGGTCAATAGATGTCGCCGGCAGAGGGACTGCACCGCTCACGCTTCCCCAGCAAGAGAGTTTATACTTGGCTTTAGACTGAATTCTGTCATTCTCTTCAGCATATTTTCTTTTCTCTATTGTGCTTACGATGCTGTTTTGAAATAATTTGCGCCAACTGAGCACAAGCGGGTTTTGTGTAGGGGTGAGGAGAAGCCCTCAAAATGTATAAAACAGGAGAGACTTCGTGGGAATCTCAAACTATGGATTATCTATTGCACGGAAACCTTGCATCATCAGGCTATAATGGTTACAAAATTTCACTCATTTTTCTTCAGGCAGTGGTTTGGGTGGAGAAAAGGGGAAGCATGGATGAGTCTATACATTTTGTTAACAATTTGAAGACATGCTATCTTGTTATTTTGGGGTATAGACATTTTATGCTCATCAAACCCCAAATAGGTACTAAAAGGTAAAATGAAACAAGTTAAAGAGTTTGCATGTGAAGCATAACAAGATTGCACAAGAAACACACGTGCACCATGCTGGTTTCGCCTTACAATAAATTGTATATTACATGTCTGAGCTATTAACTGTTAAAAATCAGTGGCTGGGGCTCAGCGCCCATAGCTCAGTGAGTAGGGCGCCCACCACATACATCGAGGCTGGCAAGTTCGAGGCCAGCCCCGGGGCCTGCTAAACAACAATAACAACTGCAACCAAAAAATAGCCCGGCATTGTGGTGGGAGCCCATCGTCCCAGCTACTTGGGACTCCGAAGCAAGAGATCTGCTTAAGCCCAAGAATTTGAGGTTGCTATGAGCTGTGACGCCCCAGCCTTCAACTGAGGGCGAAACAGTGAGACTCTGTCTCAAGGAAAAAAAAAAAAAAGGAAAAGAAATATCAGTGGCAGGTTTGAATTAATAAAATTTTACTATATACATCATAGTAATATGATGATATTGATCAATCTCTGAGTTGAGACTTAAATATATACATAAAAATGCAGCTTTTAAAAATCATTAAAAATAAAAAATCATAAATGCATTCCTAAAAAGTTTCCTATACACCCAATTTTCACAAACCAACTGATATTTCCATATTCTAGGGAAAGTTTATAAAATAAAACACACAGGAAAATTTTTTCATGAAGCAAAATACCTTTTTGTCAAGAAGAACCATCTATGCTCAGCACCCATGCTCAGTGGTTAGGGCATGGGCCATATACACCAGGGCTGGAGGGCTCGAACCTGGCCGGGCCTGCTAAAAACAACAATGACAACTACAACAAAAATATAGCTGGGCATTGTGGCGGGCACCCTTAGTCCAGCTATTTGAGAGACTGAGGCAAAAGAATCGCTTAAGCCCAAGAGTTTGAGTTTGCTGTGAGCTGTGACACCATAGCACTCTACTGAGGGTGACATATGAGACTCCGTCTCAGAAAAAAAAAAAAAAGAACCATCTAATTTATGTTTTAAAAATTCATATTTTGTTTCCTGAATTTACTTTGAAACACAATTTTGTAAACATGTGATAACAGATGTTTATATGCCAATGGAGCTCTTCAGACTAAAGCTACATATATGTACCTAGCAGTAGAATAGACATCTAATATATTTTAAATTTGAGAAAATGAAAAATATTAAGCAGATCATCTTCATTTCTAATAAAAACTAACAGTGAACATTGTAGGAGGCAGAAGAATAGGGATAAAGGGGCCTAAAAAAAAAATACCAAGCAATGCAATCATTAAAAAATAATTTGTAGCCAGGTGCAGTGACTCACACACCTAGTCTCAGCTCCCGAGGAGGCTAAGGCAGGAGGATCACCTAAAGCCAGGAATTGGAGACCAATCTGGGCAACATAGCAAGACTCTCTCTCTTAAAAAAAAAAAAAAATTAGCCAGGTACCTGTAGTTTCAGCTGCTGAGAAGGCTGAGGCAGGAGGATCACTTGAACCCAGACATTTGAGTCTGCTGTGAGTTATGATCAGGCCATTGTACTCCAGCCTGAGCAACAAAGGGAGACCCTGTCCCTAAGGAAAAAAAAAACCAAACTCCTTCCAAAGAATAATTAAGAACAAGATGATTTTATCTAGAATATCATATTAGTAATAGTGAGATTTGAAACAGAATAGTTACAATCTTGATCTTCAAAATTATATGTATGTGTACTTATATATAGGACAATGACAATATGGAGAAAGTTTTGGCTTTACATTTGCTTATATCTTCTTCCACTTGCCCATTTTTATTTATTTATTTATTTTTTGAGACAGAGTTTCATTTTGTCACCCTTGGTAAGGGTGTCATGGTGTCACAGCTCACAGAAACCTCCAACTCCTGGGTTTAGGCGACTCTCTTGCCTCAACCTCCCCAGTAGCTGGGACTACACCAACCTGCCACAACGCCCATCTATTTTTTGTTGCAGTTTGGCCAGGGCTGGGTTTGAACCTGCCACCCTTGGTATATGGGGCTAGCTCCCTACCCACTGAGCCATAGGCACTGCCCCACTTGCCCATATTTTTTGTGACAAATATTGCCAGAGAGAACAGTATGGTAGAGTGGTTAAGATTTGTAGGTTCAGAGACTGATCTGCTTTCAGTTCTAGTTGCTGCTGGGTATGTGCTGCTCTCATATGAAAAATGGAGGTAATACTAATGCCTGACTCACGGTGGTGGGAAGGATTAAATAATTTGAGAAAAATACTCAGCACAGGGCCTGGCACATGGAAGCATGTGTTCATTATTGCAAATATGTTAATTTCAATTCTTATGCTATTTTTTCCCAGGATTTTAATTCTACCTTGTGCATTTTTGACCCTTTAGTTACACTTTATTATTTCACACCTGCAATATTGCTTCTATTTGTCCCCAGGTTTACCTGCATTTCTCATCCTTCCTTTCCGCTTCTCAGATCACTCCTCTGCAATCATTTTCCTCAAAGTACATCCTTAAGAAGATTCATAGTGACAGTTGTTTGTTATTGATATTCCTCATTTGGGTTTTACTTTGCCTTATTTTGGTTTTGTTCTTGAACTATAGTTTCACTTGACATAATTTTGGGTTCATGGTTATTCTCAATCAGTACTTAAAAAATTCTGTTGATTTCTGTTGTCACCATTCTGTTGACTTCTGTCTTCCCTGTTACTATTGAGGAATAAAATCTCATCTAATTTTTACTTTTTTCTAGATAATCTTTCAACTTCAAATGTTTTGTTTCCTGTTATGCTTTTACTACATTATCTTATTATTTATTATTATTTTTTTGAGACAGAGTCTCATTCTGGGGCCCTGGGTAGAGTGCTATAGTGTCATGGCTCACAGCAACCTCAAACTCTTAGGCTCAAGTGACAGTATCTTATATTTTAAAAATGAAATATTAAACATACTGTTCAATATTCTGTACCTAATCATTGCAGTATTCATAGTCATGGCGGTTTTAACACAGCCATTTATTATCTCAGGTGACTCTCACTCATGATGTCTTATTTCTCTTCTCATTTAGTGATTTTTATTAGTTGTGAGTTCATATACCTTGGAACTTTATTTGTGGAAATGCTTTGTGTTAAAGTGCACTGCCCAGGTAGGTGAATTAAGGAGCACTTCTGATACTTAAAAATAAATGTTATGGGCTGGACATGGTGGCTCACACTTATAATCCTAGCTCTCTGGGAGGCCAAGGTGGGTAGATCACCTGAGCTCAGGAGTTCTAAACAAGCCCGAGCAAGAGGGAGACCCCCTCTGTACTAAAAATAGAAAAATTAGCTGAGCGTTGTTGCACATGCCTATAGCTCTAGCTACTTGGGAGGCTGAGGCAAGAGGATTTCTCAAGCCCAAGAGTTTGAGGTTGCTATGAGCTATGATTCCAAAGTACTCCACCCAGTTTGACAAAGAGTGAGACTCTGTCTCAAAAAAACATGAACAGATAAAATTAAAAAATAAATTTTATGTTTAAAAACTTCAAGTCCATGTAGGAGGTATAAATTTCACACAGACATACTGCCAGACTTTTGAGTGGAGCCTATGATTGGGAATGCTAGGGGAGTGTTTCTCCATACTTGGCCTGGAGCCAAGCCTGAGGCATGTAACTTGGTCATATGCAGGTGCATTTTCCCCTTATGTATCTATCCGGTTGTGCTGGCTCTGTTTGGGGCATCTCTTATCTGGTCTCCAGCCCCGCTCCAGCCCAGGCCCTTTTCTCTCCTGTCCCCTAGATGTGGCTCATTCAATTTCAGACTCTAAGCCACCAAGAAGATTGGCAATCACCTCCTCTCCACCTCAGCAAAGGTCTGCTCTACCCTATTTCCTGCTGTGCAATCCAGCTTTTTTATAGTTCTGCCTTCTTTAACTTTACCATCAGTCCAGCAGTGTCTTGAAGGAATGAGACAAATGATCCAATTAAAAAGGGGGGGTTAAAGATTTGGGCAGACATTTCACTAAAGAAGATACATGCGTGGCACTTGTAGCTCAGTGGGTCAGGTGCTGGCCACATACACTGAGGCTGGTGGGTTCAAACCTGACCTGGGCCAGCTAAAACAACTATGGCAACAACAACAACAACAACTACAAAATAGCCAGGCATTGTGGTGGGCGCCTATAGTCCCAGCTACTCTGGAGGCTGAGGCAAGAGAATCACTTGAGCCCAAGAGTTGGAGGTTGCTGTGAGCTGTGATGTCACAGGACTCTACTGAGGGTGACAAAGTGAGATGCTGTCTCAAAACAAACCAATAGGGCAGCGCCTGTGGCTCAAAGGAGTAAGGCACCAGCCCTTATGCTGGAGGTGGTGGGTTCATACCCAGCCCCAGCCAAAAACTGCAAAAAACAAACCAACAGAAAAGAAGATATATGAATAGCAAATTAGCACATGAAAAGATGGTGATATAGTTTGCATAGTTTTCTCTTCCTAATCTCATGTTTAAATTTGATCCCCAATATTGTATGTAGGGCCTAGTGGGAGGTGTTTGAGTCTTGAAGGCAGATCCCTCATGTATGTTGTATGCCATTCTGTTGAAAAGAGCCTGACATCTCCCCCACCTCTTGCTTCCTCCCTCCCCCACGTGACCCTGCTTCCCTTCACCTTCCACCATGAATGGAGGCTTCCTGAGGCCCTTCCCAGAAGCAGGTGCTGGCACCATGCTTCTTATAGAGCCTGCAGATCCATGAGCCAAATAAATGCCTTTTCTTTATAAATTACCCAGCCTCAGGCATTTCCTTTATAGCAATGCAAATGGACCAAGATAGATGCTTAACATCATTTGTCTTTTTTTTTTTTTTTTGAGATAGTCTCACTATGTCACCCTCAGTAGAGTGCTGTAGCATCATAGCTCACAGCAACCTCAAACTCTTGGGCTCAAGCAATTCTCTAGCCTCAGCCTCCCAAGTAGCTGAACACCATTTTTTATTACCTAAATGCAAACTAAAATCACAATGAAATGTCATCACTCATGAGTGGCTAACAATTAAAATGACCGACAATATCAAATATTGTTAAAAATATGGAACAACTAGAACTTTCATATATTACTAGTAGGAGTGTAAAATGGGGTAGCCACTTCTGGAAACAATTTAGCAGTTCCTTAAGAAATTAAACATACACATACCACATTTATTAGTTTTCTATGGCTAAATCACCATAAACTTAGTAGCTTGAAAGGTAGTCATCTGTTGGCTCAGAGTTCTGTAGGTCAAGAAGTCTTGAACGATGTGGCTGGGTTTTCTGCTCATGGTATCACAGTGGCTGTGCTGAATGCTCTTCAGGATGCATCCACTAGGATGAAATCCACTTCTGTGCTCATTAGATTGTTGGCAGAATTCAATTCCTTGAAGTTGCAAGACTGAGGTCACCATTTCCTTGCTGTCAGCTGGGGCTTCTGTCATTCCTTCTTAGGGAGCCCGTCCATCTTCAAACCAGTAAAAACACATTCAATCTACTATCTGCTCCAAATCTCTCTGACTTCCTTTCTTGCTTACCAACTTTTGAAGGGCTCACAGGATTGGATTAGGCTGCTCGGATAATCTCCTCTTCCTCATGTAAGATAACAGTCATGTTCTCACAAGTATCACCCATACTCAAGGGGGCGGGTGGGCTATAAAAAGGCCTAAGTCAGCAGAAGTCATTCTTAGAATTCTGCATACCATAATAAGAGAAATGGAAACACATGTCTACCCAAAGAATGGCAGGTAAATATTTATACTAACGTTATTCAAAATGTTATCAGATAAAGAGGATCTGGCCACCTGTCACTGTTAGCGAGATGCACAGATGGGGATTAGATCCACCAAACTTTACTGTCAGAAGGTCAGCAATTCTGGAGAACAGTTTCTCAAAGAAACTGCCTTAGTTACTATACTAATAACTTGTATAATATATTGTAAAAATATATCTATTATAAATAGGAACATAAGGAAACAAATCTAGAAAATTTTAATTTTATCTGATAGGAAGTAACATCAAAGCAGTCTTGATTCTGACAATGCAAAATGTTTAAACAACAGAAAAGTAATTTTCACTTCAACAAAATAGCTAAGAGAATCATTAAAGAAAACATCATATCATCAAGGTAAACTTTCCTGATACCACAACAGCTATTGTCTATGTGTGACTACTTCCTCAAGTCTCCTGAGGTAAACATCCTCACAATTACGGAGAAACCTCAGCTAGATAATCACAGAAGACGTGTGGGGCAGGCTAAGCAGACAGGGTCAGCTGTGCTGCTTCAGCTTAGCTTCTCAGACTCCATCTTGCAGGCCACTTTTCTGGCTTCGATAACAGCTAAAAACCACAAAGAACTCAGATGTCCATCAACTCATGACTGAATAAAACAAATTGGGGTATATCCATGCCATGGAACATCACTCAACAACAGAAAGGAACAGACTCCTGACATACACAACAACGTGAAGAAAGCTCAAAAGCTTTATGCTACGTGAAGGGACTCAGACACAAAAGACTACATAGAATTTAATCTCCATGAAATTCCAGAAAAGGCAAAACTGTAGTAACAGGAAGCATATCAGTGCTTGGCAGGGGTCAGGAAGTGGGGGAAAGGACAGGTTGCAAAGAGGCTCAGGGGAACTTCAGGGGGTGATGGAAATGGGCCACAGCATGGCTGTGGTGTTAGTTACATGACTCCATAGTGGTGGATATTCACTGACCTGTACAACTAAAATCAGCGAATTGTATTGTATGTAAATCATACCTTAACAAAACTGAAAAAAGAATATACATTTTTATATTTTATCCAGCAATTTAAGGTGTTCTATAATGGGAGTGTCTCTACACAAATAATCCACAAAATTCACCTAAGACTTTCTTAACAGTGTCTAGACAGGCTTGTTTTTTCATTCATAGCACTTAGTGCAATTGCCTAGTCATATTATATCATCTTTCTCCTCTGTGCTAGACTATGAACGCCACACGATGAGGTCATGTGTGTCCCAGTACCAGACACATATTGGGACTTTGATAAATATTTGTTGATTAAATGAATAACCCCTCCCTCAGGGCAATTCTGAACACTGGAAAATCTGAGTACATGTATTTCTTCTAGCTGATCTCTGGGTACCTTCAATTCCATTACTAAAATCTTTTCTAAACTATAATTAAAATTTGGGCAGTTAGAAACCTTTCATTTACCCCCATTATGTTACAGAAAACCCATATCCTGACTGCCTAATATTATCTGGGCTGGATGCCCAGTGTACATTCAGAGTGTCGCTGGCTGGGCCGAGAGGGAAGACATCGGCCTCTGAGGGCTGAGGCTGCAGGCTGCTGTGGCTGACCCCACTGACATATTTCCATTTCCAGTCTTCTTTGGTCCCCACAGATTGAGCAACCTATTCAACCTCAAAGCATAAATTGAAGGTTTTCCTTTTAATGCATACGTGATTCATCTAAACGTTAAAAAATAAATTAGTACTAGTCAGAGGGCAATGTCATTTGGGATCAAGTGAGACATTAACAGAAGCCACAGACTGCAGATGCTTTCTGGCTGGAGCCAACATTATCCTCAGAGAGGAGTGGAGCCAGGGAGGCACCAGACATTTCTCTGGTTAGAGAACTAATCAGACTGTTCATTCATTTGATGTTGGCCTTCGGTTACTTATTTGTAAATGCCACACCCTTCTCCCTCCCGGGTCAGAATCAAGATGTAAAAATGCCAAGTGCCAAAATGCTTCCTGGTTATTGTGATCTACCAGCAGGAAACAATCATGACTAACAGGTATTTCCCTTGCCTTTGTTCTTAAGATACAAATCTGTAAGCACAAATTGTATAAATTTGGTGGCTGCTCTTAAAAATGTGTTACAGTGCGTGTAAGTAATTTGCTATCCAGCCTCTATCTATACTCTCCTGGTAAAAGAATCTCAAGTTTGCTTAGCTTAGGAGAGATTGAATTCACTCCAGCTTGCTGGAGTGGGTCCTGACTGGCTTAAACCACCTGACACGCCCCCCAAGCCATCTGGATTGACTGGGAGACTGGCACTAATCAAATCAGAGACAGCAAGCCAGGAGAAGACATTTGCTGGAGGGGGGGGGGGGGGGGGGGGGGGTTGAAAACCGTCATAATTATGTTTGAGACAGCGGAGGGAGGCCGAGGGGGTCTATTGGAGGGTGGAGTC
>CAUYQV010074848.1:0-19426 GCA_963574575.1 Galagoides demidoff
GGCTGCCATGTGGCTATTTCGCCAGAATATGAGTTTTATATTATTTTTGTTAATTTTATAATGTTAAACTGTAATAATAACAAATAATTATTGAGAAGTGACTATCGAGAACTCCTTATCAAAGTTTGCATTGTTGTCAGGCCCTGCCCTGCCCCGCCCCCGCCCTGCCCCCCTGCCAAGTTGTCCAGCTTTACAAATGTTAAAATCTGGTCACCCTAGTCTTATTAGAAATATCAGGGAGAAATATTATCTAGCTGGGTTCTTTTTAATGTATAATATCAACTTACATATGAACCTTATTATAGTTTATTTATCTGCTTTTCCCAGTCCTGGAGCTTGTGGCTAGTCTGTCTTTCCAACTCACCTATGTGTTGAGATTAAGAGTACGAGTTACACAAATCACCACCATAGAGGCAACTAGATCGGACGGGCATTCCCTGAATTCCACAAGGTCAAACATCAACTGAAGTTTCCCAATGTGTGTAAAACTAATTTAAATAAACTCTAATGCCTTGGAAGAGAATTACAAAGGCTAAGAATCCGGCAGTAAAAGAAACCGACACTTCTTGGGCGCCTTCTTTGTTCAAGGTCATCCTATCTCATTTAATCCTCACATCAGCCTCTGAGGCAGGTATTATTATGATATTTGCGCTGATAAGGAATCACACAGCTAACAAATAGAAGAGCCAGTAGGAGATACAAACCCGGGGAGTCCACAGTTTGCATGTCTGTAACACATGACAAGGCTTGGTATTGATGGCTTACCCCAGAAGGTCCTCCAGCCTCAGTGCAATGCGCCTCCCCGGAGGTCTCCTACTGAATATCACTGGAGTTTGAAAAGTACCCACTGGGCCTCCTCCAGGGATCAGCAGTGACCTTGGGGTATTTATCCTGACTTCACAATCAGCCTAAAGACAGTTGCTGTGTGTAGATGCTGAATGATGTTGGATAAAGCATATAGTAATATTCTCTCCACTAAACAGCTTAAAATCAGCAGCTGCCTTTCTGAAAAATGCATTCAGGTAAGCTCTGTTGTTTCCTGGTCTATTAGCCCTATACCCTGCCAAGCTCAGATTTAATGTAGAAGCCAGAGAATGCTGGAATTCTGGCAGCACCTGGACCAGAGCAGACCATGCTGCTTGACTCTGATTTCAAACGTTTCTAATCTTTGCTCTTGCTCCCTTTGCTTGATGTAAGAGAGAGGCTATCAGCCAATTTCCCCACCATTTATAGCAAATCCCAAGGCTCCCTCATTTCCAGCTGCTAAGCTGCCTGGGCAGACTGTATTACTAAATTATTGTATCTTTTTGGTAGAGTGCCTGATCTGTGCTGGCATGAGCTTCACATTGAAAGAAGCTCCTGTTGCAAGCAAAGGAAGCTAGCTACATTTGCCCTTCCCACACGCCTCTCCTCTGTTACCCTCAACCATGAACGTCTTTGTTTCCCATGTATAAGCCAAGTTCACAGGGGTAGTTTCTCAGCTATCTCTGAACCCCTAGGGAGTTAAGAGATTTCAAAGGGAGTTCTGTGCTAGGAGTAATTCCCATAGCCTAGAGCCAGATGAATAAATGGCCTAATGAATAACTATGTTTGGAACCAAGAGGTTTTGTTTCTCTCTTACCAAAATGTATTTCTTTGTAATACTGCAGTCCCTGTAACCATGGATTTTCCCCAAAAGAAGAGATTGTATTGGGGGAAGAGAGGAAAAAGCCCCTTTCATTCAAGTCTGTTATTTTCAATAGTATCGGTCCCCTGGTTCCAATTTATTCTAAAAACTTTCTATTTTTATACTCTCCCAGTGGGTTATGAATGTGAAAAAAAGACTTGTTCAGAAGAAATAAAGTAAATAAAACAAAATAGATCTGTAATCTTTAAATAAAAAAGAAACCAATATTGCCATGTAAAAAGGACAGACATGATTTTTAATTACTTGAAGATGAATAACCACTCTGATTCAATTTTCAAAACGTATACTTTGAATCTGGACCCAAAGTCACTCAACTATCCTCAGCAAAAGCTCTGAAGATATGATGCATTCAAATGTATCTGTGAGTTTTCTATTCCTGTAAGCAATGAGCAGCCTCGATTTTTCTCACATGTATCCCAAGAGATATTACATTTCAAAAAAAAAAAAAAAAGAAAGCAGGAGAGTCATCAAAAGTGTAATCCATATTAACAAGACACACCATAGAAAATACACAGAAATATGATAGATAATTTTTTTCTAGCAAGTTGTGTTTTAAAGCAACCCTGCTGTTGCTATGGCAAGAAATATGTAATGTAAAACAAAAGTCCTCTATAAGGGCTTGAAGCTATAGCCATGGCAACAATGAGTGATGCTCTGCTCTGCTAATGTTTCTATCTGGTCCAGAGAGAAAAATTAGATGTGCTTTAAATGTATGTAAAGCGGCTTAGAAAATCGATCGCTTGTGCCATCTTTCAGGTGACCTTTCAACCAACTGAAGACAACATGACAAAAATAGCAGCCAGGGGGCCTCCACAAAAGGGTCTATATGTTTGCTTTGGTTTTTTTCATGATCGTGGAAGCTGGAGAGATCTATTTCAACTGAGATGTTGGTAAATGGCGTATTCACTTAGCAAAACACCACAGAGCCATTTTGAGGTTTGGAGCTGTGATGTAATTTTCTGTGGCTAGGAGAAAGTGGAATGCAATCAACCTGCCATTTCTAACACTTTAACGCAGGAAGGGGAATATTAACTTAAAGTAGGGAAATATGCAAAGTGGTGGTCCAGCCCTGCAAAGCAGGCATCTCCGAAGTCCTAGTCTCCTAAGTCCACTCTAAGTAGGTTTTTGTCCCATATCTGTTGACTGAAACATCTCTTACCAATATCAGCCCAGTCTCCACATTGCTAAAATGGGCTTTCCTAACCCTCTATGTACTTGACCTACCAAGCTCTGCAATTGTTACAGATTATCCCCTCTCCTGGATGAAACGCTTTTCATTTAGTTCCCAAGATAACACACTCTGGTGATTTTCATCCTCTTCACAGGCCGTTTCTTCTCGTTCTCCTTTGATCAATCCTCTTCATGTTCTCAAATGCCCAAGCATTGAAGTACCCCAGGGCTTGGCATACTTGGACCTCGTCCCTTTCCTGTTTTCATTTATTCCCTTGCTGGTCTCATCCAGTCTGAGAGCTTCCAATGACAGCTTCCAAGTTTCTCTTTTCAACCTGACTTCTCCCATGAACTCCAGACCAGTGTCTCCAACCGTCTTACGGTCATCCTGAAGCCCCCTTTCCTCACACACCTCTTACCCATCACACTGCAAATCTTGGTGACTCCACCTTTAATCTGCCTCCTTCTTGCCCATCATTTTCCTGCTAGATTATTGTAATCTCCTCCTAACTGTTCTCCAAGGCTCCACTCTTGCAGCTCTCTGGCAATTCTCAACAAAGAAGTCAGAGTTATACTAGTACAGATGAACCAAAGCCTGTTATTTCTCTGCTCAGCACCTCTGTTCACCTGAGAAAAACCCCAAATCCTTACAATCGCCCATGAGGCCACTTGTGTTCTCAGTCCTGTGGACACTTTAACTTGCTTCTCCAGCTGAAATTCCTAGACCTCTCCTTTTCATGGACTAACCTCTTGCTATTCTCATGCATTGGGCATTCTTCTGCATCACAACCTTAATACTTATAGTAACATCTGCCTAGGACTTTCTTTAGGAAGCCACATGGTCCCCTCCAAAACCATATTTAAGTGTCTATTCCTGACAAGACTTTACATCATAATTTTCTCAATGAGGCCTGAAGGATTACCCTATTTAAAATAGCAAACAAAGATATTTGTATCAGAATGTTTATTGCAGCCCAATTCATAATTGCTAGGTCATGGAAGAAGCTCAAGTGCCTGTCGACCCACGAATGGATCGATAAATTGTGGTATATGTGCACCATGGACTATTATGTAGCCCTAAAGAAAGATGGAGACTTTACCTCCTTCATGTTTACATGGATGGAGCTGGAAAATGTTCTTCTTAGAAAAGTATCTCAAGAATGGAAGAAAAAGTATCCAATGTACACAACCCTATTTTGAAACTAATTCATAGCTTTCATAGGAATGTTATAACCTAATGATAGCCTTAGAATATGGGGAGGGGAGAGGGAAAGGGGAGGGAAGGGGGGTGGATGGGTGGAGGGAGGGTGATTGGTGGGGTGACCTCTATGGTTTATCTTACAAGGGTACAAGTGAATCTTTCTAAAAGCAGAGTATGGATGTCTTAACTCAATAACTAAGAAAACAACATGAAGGCTATGTTAACCAGTTTGATAAAAGTATTTCAAATTGTATATGAAAATGCCACACTGTATCCTGTGATTGCATTAATGTACACAGCTATGATTTAATAAATAAAAAATAAAATAGCAAACCATTAGTTCTTATCCCCTTCTACACTTTATATTTTCTTCATGTCACTATCAATATAAAAAATATGTATGTCGCTTGTTCTTGCCCCACTTTTCCAATTATACATTTTAATTATTTATGCTGCCCTTGGAGGAGAGAGATTTTTGTTCCTTTTTTCCCCATTACTAATCAGAAGGTTAGAGCAAAGCCTGGAACACAGTAAATAATCAATAAACATGCTTTGACTGACAGAATGAAATAAATACATAGGTATTTGCATATTAAAAAAATTCTATAGCAATTATACACCTGAATGTTAATAACGGTTTATAATAAGCTATTTAAAAATAAAACAAAACAACCCTTTTTTCTCGCTTAGAACATATTTGTTCATTATAGTTATTAGTACGAATACACAAGAGAAGAAAAACACTCATAATTCTAAGACCTAGCAATAATTATTAGCGACATTTTCATATGTATTATCTTTTGTCTTTTGTTTTTAATGCACATATGTTTCATCTCAACAAAAATAACTGAGTTTTTCTAACTTTTTAGAAAATTGCAATATCACTTAAAAAGGAAGACTTGTGTGTTCTAATGGCTCTCTACTATCAATCCCTGAAATATTCAAATAACTGACACATTAGTTCTTGTTTCTCTCTTTTCATAGAGTGTAGTTGGTCTTTTGTAATGATTTAGAGAATGTGAGTGTGTGTGTGTGTGTGTACATGAGTTCATTTAGTCATTCCTTTTATGTTACAAAAATCATCTTCAGACATATTTCCTCTGTTTTCAAGAGTATCTTTTGACTTCTGTCTTTATATTGTAAGTTAATAGCTAATACTACTGAGTGCTTGTAGGTGTTAAGTGCTTTATATGCATCATCTGATCCATCCCCAAACAACTCTGGGGTATTTTGGTATTCCCATTTCATAGGTGAGGAGCCTAATGCTTAGATGTTACGCAACCACCCCGGATTACACAACCACTCAGGGGCGCAGCAGCATATTAACTAGATACTCATCTCCTGGCTACTGAGCCATTTGCATTCCTAAAATAAGGAAATTAGCATACTTGTTATCTCTATTCCCCAAGCTCCCCACTCATCCCATTGCCCAATTAAAATAATCTAGGGTTGTAAATAAAGTTTATATACTATCTTATTGTATATTTCTTCTCTTTTAAATGGTTTCTTCTTAGATTTACACTGTATTACAATCACGTTGAAGATAATTATGGGAAAACTTATTTTATGTCTTACCACTTTCATTTTATATTCCAGAATTTTTTTTATACTAATATTATCCTTTTCCATTCTTGATCATTTTATTATTATTCATCCTTTTATCAACTGAAGCATACCTATGAGCACTTATTTCATAAGGGTTGGTTTTTAAAATATATATCTGAAGATAACTAACTGTGATCTTGCATACATACCTTGATTGGGCATATAATTCTTGAATCTTGAGTCCTAGTCCATTTCCCTAAAAATTCTATAAAAATTTCTCCATGGTCTGTTTTGTTATGTTAATGTCTCTGCCTAGATTCTTACAGGACTTTTTCCTTACCCTTGAAATTATAAAAATTAACAATTTCCCAGTAAAAGTCAATTTTTGCAGAAATATTGCCACATTCAATAAATCTATGACTTATTATTCAAGGCATTCTTTGGCCCATAAAGGAAAAACAAAAGTTTTCTTCTATTTTATTGATGCTTTTACTTTACTATCATGCTCTTACTTCCAAAATCCTTGTCATATGCACATAGGGTCTCTTGGATATTTCCTTTATATTTTATCTTTCCTCCTATTATTTTTTTTTCATTATATATGGTCTCTGTCTACTGAATGGCTTGAGTTAATCTCGTATTCCACCGACCTGGGTTTCTCACCATTCAATGTATTGTTTGCCTCCATTACAGCTTTGACTTTGATGTATTATTTGACTACGTGGAGCCTTTATCAACCTATAGTTTCAGTTCTTCATAACTGCATATCCTGCTTTCACACAGCATTAGTCTACTGAATACTGTTGCAATCCATTTGACATTGGGGTTTTGGAAAACCCTTTTTCCTAAAGAATAAGTTTCTGTCATAGGATGGCATTATTTTGATCCCTCAAAACAAGACTTCTTTTCTGAGGGATCTCTTAATAAACCTAGCTCTTTTCCACTTGCTCACTCTTGCAGAGAGAGGTCTATTTTGGGGAAATGAGGTGAGTTCTGTCGGAGATTTTGGGACTCCTCCTTTTCATCTTTAGGATCCAAAAGAAGGAAGAAAGAAAAAGCTTAGATGATTGCCAGTTCTGCCATATTGTACAACTCCCAGGGCATCTGTGCACATAGGACTAATGTGGCCTGTGCAGTTGTGCATGGTGGTGGCCCTGTCACTGCAGTTGTACTTGGTCAGCCCAGAGCAGGGCTGTCCAATAGAATATTCTATGATAAGAGAAATGCTTTCTGTCTATGCTGTCCAATATGGCAGCCGTTAGCTACATGTGACTAGTGTGTATTTGCCATGTAGCTGGAGCAAATCAACAACTGAATTTTCAATTTTATTTGATTTTGCTCGTTTCAACTTTATTTTAAATAATCCAGTGTAGTAGCAGCTACTCTAAATGACAATATGGGTCTAGAGCAGTGGTTCTCACAATGCATTCCCCAGACTGACCACATCTGCATCTCCTGGAAACATATTAGAAATGCATATTCTTAGGCCCCCCTCTACAATATTTGGGGGTGGGCCCCAGAAAAGTATGTATTAAGAGACCCTCCACGTGATTCTGCTGCACACTGAGAATTGAGAGCTACTGGTCTCCTGGTCACAAGTTAGGAGAGGATCAGAAATAATGGGTGGTCACAAGAGGGAGTTTGCTCTCTGTTCCAATGCTGCTTTTCTGTATTTGAGGTGAGCAGCTGAGAGTTAACTGGGGCAGTGTCCTCATTCTTTACTTGTCACACTTGTCCTCATTAAGAACCAACTGTGACAATGTCTCCCCTAAGTGCAGGCCAGGAGCAAGCCTGTCACATGATCCTTGCTGCTGATCTCTGGCAGCTGGTGTGCTTTCCAGTGGGACCAGTAGGGTCAATCCGATCGGACCTCCTCACTGCCCTGTGGGTTCATTACTTCTTGTCTGTAACCTTCTAAGCCTTCCAAGTTTTTCATCTATGAAGAATCATATATCTTGTATGTCTGATTTTTTTCTTTCTTTTTATTTATTTATTTTTATTTATTTATTTATCTATTTGGCTGGGGCTGGGTTTGAACCTTCGGCATATGGGGCCAGCACCCTACCCTTTTGAGCCACAGGCACCACCCGATTTTTTTCTTTCTTACTGATATATTTGGTCATTTCTGAGGGAATACAGAAGGAATTGTATTAGAGAAATGCCTTCAACTCCTGCTTTTCTGAGAAATCCCTGATATCTCTCTCTCTTACTGTCTCACTTTTCATATGATCCCCATAGTACTTTTCACACATATCACTTCATTCAATCCTCCAAAGATTCAAGTAACATGGATTTTATTATTCCTGTATTTTACAGATATGGAGACTGAAGCATATATGGTTTAAATGATGTATACAAGAGAAATGAATGAGTATCTGCTTTATATGGGTCCCTAGTAGGTAGAAAATGATGAGTAACATTTATTACATCTTTATTTTAGACCAAATATGGTATTAAGTGTTTTCTATCTACTGTCTTATGAGAAGTTAAGTAACTTGTCCAACTTATCTGCCTAGGTAATAAACCACCCATCTGTAGGCTGTGGTCTGACTCTAGAGGCTGAGCCCTTACTAGTTGGACTGTATTGGTTTTTCAGCCTGGAGAGTTATCAGATGGGTCTAGGCAAAGCAAAGAGTGTCACATTCAGAGGGATTCTTTCCATCTCATCCTTGACCACACAGTGGGTTGTTTATTTTCTGTACCAGTACCAAGTTCAAGATCATAAGACTAGTAGTTAATAGGAAGAAATCTATTAATCATTGTAATTTTAATCTTTTGCTTATTTTTTCTTTCTGAATGGAATCCCCTAAAGCAGTGGTTCTCAACCTGTGGATCATGACTCCTTTGCTCCATTGGTAATAACACAGCAATTAGGAAGGTTGAGAACCCCTGCCCTAAAGCATGTGAGTCTTAACTTCCACTTCTATTCATTCTGAATATTCATTGCAAATCTGTCATATGCCAGACACTATGCTATGTGCTGATTACAACCTGGGCAGGTTCTTCAGATAAGAGGAATTATATATATTTTGTGCATCTTTAAACGTCACTTTGCCTTCTATCTTGTGGGAACTCTTGAAATAATTGGCACAGACATGTCACCCACTGTCAATTTCCCATGGTAATACAAGTTTCTGCGCTAATGTTCCTGATGTTTGCAAGGTTGCAGAGCAACAGTACTTGCCAAATGCTTTAGTAAATTGCCTGGTTACCCTTAAGTTCTCCCCTAAATCTGCTTTGTCAGGATGACCACTTTTGGTTCACTCAGCAGGTCACTAGCACTTGAAGTAAAAAACATCAGCTTGATTACAATGAGGAGTGGTTCAGTGGCTTCATAGCTGCACATTTAAGACAGAGAACTCCATCTCCAAGTCAGTGACATTCAGACACGTGCATTACTGTGGAAAACAAGTGTAAACTCTCACCATGCAGGCCAGGCTGACACAAATAATTCAGAGATGAAAGAGCTGCTTTCAATTGCTCAGTCAATGAATTTTCCAGACCTTACACCTTTTCAAAGTCATGATCAAAGGGATACTTTCTGAAGTCTGACTCATGACTCAGAAGAATAATTTTTTTCCTAATATTTATTTACTCTCTTGACTCTATTGCTCTTCTTGGAAATTAAGTCAATACTTCAAGTTCCTTTTATGTTATAAAATACCTTAGCCTTTTTGGAGCCTATTATTGTTTACAAAGGATAATTATTTACAATATCTAATTGAATATAATATTCAGGACAATCTGTGAGGTAGGTACTATTTCCCCCATTTTATCAACAAGAAAATGAAAGTTCCGTTGGCCGCACATTCATTCCTTCCATCTTATATCACACTAAGGCACTGGAGGGACAAAGATTAATCACACAAGGTCTGTCCTCACGAAGTGCTTAATACTTAGGAAACCTCAGATACATTCTAGTACATGAACAGTTAAAGAACTTTTGAGAGCTTCAGAGGAAGACAACATAAACTGTCTCTGGGGGGAAGAAAATGAGACATAGAAGACACACAGAAATGAGCGACGGGTCTTGCAAGCAGAGGAAATATGTGGAAGTGAAGATAGGAGCTAGCAAAGCCCAGAGGGGAAACTGAGCAGTTCTTGTTGGATTGCTGGAAGAGAACATGAAGGAGGAATGGTGGAAAATTCGGTTGTAAAGGGAAGTCATAATGTGTGAGGGCTACAAAGAATCTAACCAAAGCAATCAGAAGAAGTGTAATTCTTCTGGATATTTAGTTTATATTTATTTTACATCATATCAAAATTTAGTTTATATGGATATTTATTATCAGACCCAAATTCTCTCCCTCTGGGGTTTGAGCTCTTTCTACCATGTCATATCAGTTACCTTCTGGATGTTATACTCCAAACTTATTAACATGGTATAGCTCCATAGGCTTGGAAACTAGTGACAGGAATACAAACACAATGGTGGATAGGCAGCACAATGGAGTCCTATAAGATGATCTTAGGTATTCTATGAAAATCTTTAAAGATCATCAATTAGATTAATCTTAAAAGAAATTCAAAGCATAGTAAGTATATTTTTATTTTTACTCATTTTTTTGGTCATCATACTTTAACTATGTTGCAGAAATAGGTTCAAGTGTGCCATAAGATCAAAAACGGTTCAAAACCACTGATCTATACACACACATACATACAAGGAGGGTATACCCTCTGTGTATATATCTATACACATACATATACCAAAAAAAGGTGGTGGGAATGCAAGCTAATACATTCCTGTTGGAAAGACATTTGGAGAACACTCAGGGATCTAAAAGTAGACCTGCTGTTTGATCCCGCAATTCCTCTACTAGGTGTGTCTCCAAAAATTACTTTGCAACAAAGATATTTTCAACATTTTGTTCACTGCAGCTCAATTCATAATTGCCAAGTCATGGAATAAGCCCAAGTGCCCATTGATCCATGAGTGGATCAACAAACTGTGGTATATGTACACCATGGAATACTATGCACCATAAAGAAAGATGGAGACTTTAGGTCCTTCATGTTCACATGGATGGAGCTGGAAAATATTCTTCTTAGGAAAGTGTCACAAGAATGGAAGAAAAACTATCCAATGTACACAGCCCTATTATGAAATTAATTTATACCTTTTATATGAAAGCTATAACCTAATAACAGCCTAAGAATATGGAGAGGGGTGAGGAGAGAGGAGGGGAGAATGGGTGGAGGGACGGGGATTGGATCACTTCTGTGGTTTATCTTACAAGGGTACAAGTGAATCTTTCTAAGAGTAGAATATGAACATTTTAACACAATAACTAAGAAAATGATATGAAGGCTATGTTAACCAGTTTGATGGAAGTGTTTTGGATTATGTGTGAAAACACCACACCATGCCCAGAAGTGCATTAATGTACATAGTTACCATTCGATAAAAAAGAAAAAAAAATAGATTGTGGTATACGTATACCATGGAATACTATACAGCCTTAAAAAAGATGGAGACTTTACTTCTTTTATGTTTACGTGGATGGAGCTAGAACATATTCTTCTTAGTAAAGTATCTTAAGGATGGAAGAAAAAGTATCCAATGTACTCAGTACTTTTATGAAACCAATTTATAATTACTCACACTTTCTTATGAAAGATAAATCACAACTATAGCCCAGGATGAAGGAGGGAAGAGGAGGGGGATGGGAAGGAATGGGGAAGTTTAATAGAGGAGGGTGAATGAGGGGACCACAGCTATGGAGCATATCATAAGGGTACAAGTCAAATCTATCACGTATAGAACATAAATGTCTTAACACAATAATTAGGTAAATGAAGTGAAAGTTATATTAATTAGTTTGATATAAGCATTCCAAATTATATAAACATATTAACACATTGTACCCCACAAATGCATAAATGTATTCATGATCTATGTGTATATGTCTTAATAGAAAGAACAAAAATAAATTTAACTTCTTTCTGAAAGCCATCTACGTCGATCTTTCACTTAATAAGCAGACATATATTTTAAGGCAACTGATGAAGAAACTCTATAAACAGCAATCTTAGCATTTGTTGTATCAAAAGTAAATTAGTTTTTCTCAACATTGCTACAATTCAGAGCAGAAATATGAAGTGCTTAAGTTTTGAAAAAAGGGACAGTAAGCCCTGAGTTGTTAAGCAGGTGCTCATCTCTGGGAAGCTCTTGCCCACTTTATTGTAAGTGGAAATGGGAATCCTGGTTGAATGAAATCAAACCAGGAAAGTTCCCAGTTCCATCAATGTTTAAGGATACAACTGGCTTAGCTGCTATGTCTATGTCACCTTGGCTTCCTCTGTGCTGACCAAGGTACAGAGTACCCTTTTTAATTTGTGGTCCAGTGGGTATTCACTGCCTGACTTACCACTTTAAAGAGTTGGGAACAAAGATAATGGTCATACAATGACCTCCACACTGATAGCAATATAAAGTAAGAAATAGAATAGGAAAACATAATTCCTCTTATTTGACCCTATAAATTTTTTTAAAAAGCATTTTCCTGTTTTATGCTATAGCTGATATAAATAGTAAAAAAAATTAGAAGTACAAACTTCAACAATTATGACAGTCAAGGGCACAGAATCATGGATGATAAAGAGGAGGGCTGAAATTTCCAAATAATTTCTTACTTTCAAAATCTTTTTCATGGGGAGATTCCATTTGAGACAAGGGACTCTATCATTGGAGAACTTAAGAAGAAGAATGAAATTTACACATCTTACTATGTATTAATTCATTGTGCATAAAATCAGGTGCCCCTGGTTGTGTTATTTAATGACTTGCTAAAAAGCATTAAAAATACACAAATGAGTACAATTTTAATATTACTTTAAAATCAGATTCCCACTGAAAACAAAATCCCCACGTTATTTATGAAGATACAGCCTCTATTTATTATCTGGAAAATAGCTCCTTAATAAATAGATGATACCTCGATACCTCTGGAATCTGAATTTAAGAGATGCTTATTTGTCACGAGGGCCGTGAGTTTTGACTATGCAGTGTTTGGCTTATATTAAGCAGATACATTTTTATTTTCCTGTCTTAAATATTATTTTCATGATTGCATTTATTTAGAGAAAATTATCTATGGCTTGCAGATAAAAGACAGGCATCAATTGAGCAAATTATGGCATTCATAATTAAATGCTTCTTGTGTGCAGTCTCCCTCCCTGCTGAAGGAAGCCATCGCTCTGACATAATATTGAATACGTTTAGCATAAAATTGCATTAAACAAACTCTAGGGTTTTTATTAATTTATTTGGGATGAAATAAGTAGAATGCTTCCTTTTTTCTTTTTTGGTCGCAAGTTTTCTTGTAAATTCACTAATTCAAAAGCTTTGTTCATAGTTTTTAAAAGTGTATTTTACATTGGCAATGCCAGGGTGGACTTAACAACTGAATAGGCCATTGTTTCAAAGATAAAAATATGGAGGGATTTTAGCTGTGAATTTTTGGCATTAAACCAAAGGACGTTGAATAGCACATTTTTGAAAACAGATAGTGATGATATTCAAACATGTAACAGAGAATCAGTTGATGAGTAGAGATGGGGTGAACCTGCAGAGGTAAGGCTATGCGAAACTTGGAAAAGTTAATCAATGGGGGGTCCAAGACATAACTTTAAAAATAGGCTATCCTTGACTCTTCCTTCTTACCTCATCAGCATCATCCCAGCCCATCTGATTTTATCTCCCCAATATTTCTAAACTTCAACTGCTTCACTCTCTCCTACTCAGTTGGCTCTCTCTTGTTATGAAGTCTCAGCTGAAATGTCACCTCCTCAGCTATCTCCTGTGCCCTTTGCTTTGATTCCCTCTCCCTACTTACTGTACCCTGGTTGGATCTTCATATCCTTAAGACTCGGCTCCTGGATCACCGACTGCATCTCCTAACTCCAACCCTAACCTATTCGGATCCCTGATTTAGAGTAACCATCCTCTCCAACCCTTACCCTGTCTATCCCTCACTGTCTTCTGCCACCTCCACTCAATTATTCCCTCATGTATCATCTTCCTATTTTGTTTATTTGAAATTACTTATATTGTTTTCTTGCTTATTGTCTGACTTGGTCCATCCCATAAACTTTCTGGGGACGGATGGAGACTTCATGGGCCATGTTAACTGCAGAATCTCTAGTACCCAAACTCTTACCTGGTGTGTGGTAGGTACTTGAAATAACACCTGTCTGCGGGGGTTCTAATTCAGGTTCTTACAACACCCTGCTGGGTCACTGTCAGAGTTTCCTAATGGATTCCTTGACATGAGCCTCATCTTCCTCAAGCCTGTATTCTGCACAGGCATTGAAAATGTTCTCTGTAATTCGAATCTAATCATGCCACTCCACTCCTCAAAGCTCTTCCGGCTCTTTGGTGGTTCCTCATTATCCAAAGAAATATTCCTAAAGTGTACTTTTATGTGGCATCACTGTAAGTAGTTCAAGGAAGAATATTTTAATTTAGTGTTATTTTTAAATTTGTTTTAATGTGAGTTCAAACAAACCATCAATTAGATAGCACATGAAGTTCATGATTTCACAGATATTATTAATGAAGATAAGAAAAATGAAAA
This sequence comes from Galagoides demidoff, assembly GCA_963574575.1. Taxonomy (NCBI): domain Eukaryota; kingdom Metazoa; phylum Chordata; class Mammalia; order Primates; family Galagidae; genus Galagoides; species Galagoides demidoff. The sequence goes on from CAUYQV010074848.1 coordinate 14,183, forward strand.
CTATAATTCCATTTATAGACATGGAAAAAAGAATGAATATGTCCTCAAATGGGTTTTGAATATACCAGTCTAAAAGATGAAGCCTAATACCTTCTCTTCAGTTTCAGAGTCCCTGCCTTCCCTGTGGTATAATACCTATGATCCCTATTATACCTCCTGCCTCGCACTTTGTATCTTGGCAAATTCAAACCAAGGCAGCTCTCCCCATTCATCATACTACTCACCACCTTTTTTGCCTTTAGTTCAGCTGTCTTCTAGGCTTACAAGCCCTTTGCTTTGATTCCCTCTTCTTTCTTTTTTGGTTTACCCTTCCTTAGGTTTAGTCAGGCACTCCTTTTTGCTTCCTTAATATCCTATGAAACCTTTATCTTTATACCTAGTGCACTGAAAAATAATTGTTTGTGTATGTCTATCCTTCCAAGTGGAATATTCCTGAGACTGGGGATAATGTTTTCTTTAAATTAGTATTCCTAATTTCCATCATAGGTCCTGATAGGAGCTCAGTTAAAATAATTAGCTATGAAACTATTGAGAGAAGGGGCCATAACACCAATAATTGCACATTGAGTGGTTCCCCACAGTGATTCCTGTATCAGACACACAGTATTCATTTATTCATCCAACAAACATGTACGTGTGTGTGTACACCTACCAAATGGCAAAACAAACAGTGTTTAAAACCAGTTTGTTGAAGAGATAAATGAAAAGGTACTAGCCACATGGCATTGTATGATCCTTTGCTAGAGAAGAAGAAGAAGAAACCAGGATGGGGTGAAGCAAGATTGGGTAACAGTTGGAGGTAGCAGGTGAATTTGTTGAATAGAAGTGTTCCATTTAACCAGAGCTGGTACAGCAGTTCATACTTACCAAAGCAAAAGTGTGTGTGGGAATGAGGGTGGGAGGCTAATAGTATAACATGTCTCAGTGAAACTTCCAGATATCAGCTGTTCTGGGTTTTGTCTTTCTCTTGAAAAGTCGAATCAGTAATCTCAACTTTTACCTGAGAATATTAGTTAATTTTAGATTTGTTTAATGTCTGGAGAGACTAAGAGTGGACAACCCATTTTTTTTTTGAGAGAGAGAGAATCCTTCCCCCTTTGTATTTACTAATCCACTCTTTTTTAACTTAATATTCATTAAATCTTAACTGTATACATTTATGGGGTACAATGTGATGATTTGGAATGTGGAATGCTTAAATAAAACTGATTAACATAACCATCACCTCACTCACTTTTGTGGTACAGCATTTATAATATACTCCTAGTTGTTTTGAAACGTATCCTTGCATTGTGTACATGAGGTGTGATCCTGCCAAATACCCTCCCTCTTCTCGTCCTCCTCTTCCTTCCCTTCTCTCTCCTCTCCCCTCTTTCTTTCTGGACTATCTTTGTATTGTATCATTTGTATGAATGTGTAAGTGTCTACATATTAGATTCATAGTAGTACCAAGCACATTGGATAGTTCACTAAGAAGAATAACAATCCACTCTTACACTTGTGTCTGTCCCCTCACATGTCAGAGATAGCAAGAAGCAGCCAAGGGGCACTTTCAATATTCCGCTGGTTATCTTAGTCAAATCATCATTAGGCACAATTTATTATTTTCCATGTTTTTGCAAGTGACAGAATCACCAAAGATTCTGCTGCTATCGTACAAAGTTCTCCTTTCCTCCAGCTTCCTGTAAGCCCCGCTGACAGACTACTCAGGGTGCTTTAGGCTTCTGCCTTTAGTCTTTCTCCAAGATATTTTTCTTGAGGTCATTTTGACTTTCACTAATCCTTTTTCAATACCCTTCCAGTTTCTGCCTGTTAGTTGATTCAAAAGCTAATGCCATATGTTTTAGAACATAGTGACAGCAGCACCATATTTTCACATGCTAAAATCTGTTCTAGTCATCTATTGCAATATAAAATAGTCCCTTAAAAATTCAGTTTCAGCAAGGCAGCGGATTGGCCTGGAGTCAACTCAAAGGATTTCTCACATAGCTGGTGTTTGATGCTGCCTTTCAGTTGAGACTTCCCTTGGGTTAGTAACCAGAACAGGTACACGTGGCTTTACCACATGGCTGTTTGACTTCCTCACAGCATGGTGGCTGGGTTCTAAGAGTGAGCCTTCCAAAGGAACTATGTTTAACATACATTGCTTTTTATGACCTGGCCTTGGAGATCATCTAGTGTCACTTCTGCTATAGTCACTGGTTATATCGTATTCAAATATAAGAAAGACAAATCCTCCTTCTTCACAGGAGAAACAGCAACATCATATTGTATGAAGGATACGTAGATGGAAAGATCTCACTGTGGGCATGCAAAATAAATCCATCACAGGCTGGGACAGCTAACCAGCTAAGTTCACTGTCAATCTCAATCTCCCATGAAAAGAAAAGATTTTGAGTAATGCTAGTTCTCTGCGTCAGTAACACGATTTAAAAATTAGAATGAACCTGAAGGTGTTTTCATGAAAATGCCACAATTAGTTAATTAAGAAGTAAACTTTTCAAGAGATGAATTTGTCTGAAACAACAGAAATTCAAAAACCACCGACTCTCTAGGCTGGCATTATTTAGCGTGCTTGAAATATTAGATGAGTAGATAAAGGATGAGGTTTGTTAGTTCTTGATGAACGAGAGTAGAGTTAGAAAAGCTCTGAGTAAATATTTAATTTCGCTAGGAGGTCTGGGGAAATTAAATCACCATTAATTTCTGGGGCATTAAATCACCATCTACATGTTGAACGTAACACACTGGACTGGGACAGCAACGTGGTGAAAAGAGACTTGGATGACAGAGATGCTTGGGTTGGAATCTCGGCTCTGTCATTTCAAGTTATTGTAGTTCATTTCTCTGAGTCTCCATTTCAGAGACTGAATTGCATCCCTCCCCATTCAGACGCTGGAGCTCTAAGTCCTTAGTACCGCAGCCATGTGACTATATTTGAAGCCAGGGCCTTCGATAGGTGATAAGTTAAAATGAGGCTGTTAGGGAGGGAGAGACCTAGTCTTTATAGGAAGAGAAAGTTTGGACACACTGAGAGACATCTGGGGTGTGAAAGCACACGCAGTGACTTTCAACAGTTGTGCCATGGCACACTAGTGTGCCACGAGAGGATCTTACGTGTGCCTTGAAAAAATTTAAAGATCAGTAATTATTTGCAAAAGAAATTCAATGCATAGCTTTCTTTTTGTCTGGTTTTTTTTTTTTTGGCCAGGTTTGAGCCCACCAGCTCTATATGGGGTCGGTGCCCTACTCCTTTGAGCCACAGGTGCCGCCCTTTTTCTTTTTTTGGACCAATATCATTTGAATGTGCTGTGAAAGTTTAACTGTAGGTTCAAGTGTGCTGTGAAGTATAAAAAGGGGTTGCAAAACACTGGCCACAGAGGGACAACTGTGTAAAGAGGAAGAAAGAGGGTGGCCTCTCTCTCATTCTGTAAGGCGGTGTTAGAGAAAACCTACCCTGCCGGCAACTTGATGTTGAACTTCCAGCCTCCAGAGCTGTGAGAAAATGAACTCTGATTGTTTAAACTACCCCATCTGTGATGTTTTATTATGGTAGCCCTATGAAAATAATAACTCTTCATGATAACTAAATGAGGAGTTTTATGAAACAGCGAACAGTGCCTGGCATTCTGTAGGTACCAGGTAAAGAAACCACCCCTCTGTAATTAGATTATGCTACACGTCAATTACTAAAGAAATAAAATGGGAGTGTCAACAAATACTGAACATGCTTCAAGACCATTCTCAGCAAACTCACTTGATCTGCAAGCAAACAGATAAAAGGGATAATAATCCCTAGATATAATTCTATGCTTTTTGATATAAAAGGTATATAAAAGATAGACACCTTTTCAAGTGAGGATGTCAGAAATCAAGTTGTCCACCAAAGATTTACATTCCCTTCCATGGAACAGAGCCGTCGTGTTGCTAAGAAGCAGCTGCCTACCCAGGAATTCCATTTCCCTGGATTTCTTTCTTTTAGACGGGATCACGTGACAGGCCTCTGGTCAAAAGAAGGCCAGCATGTGTGATGCCTCCCACTTGCAGGGCTGGCTGGGAAACCTCAAGGGCAATCCTCCACTCTCCTTCCTCTCTGCTGGCTACATGGCAGCCCCTAGGCTGGACTGGGACGCCACAGGTTGAATGTTGCTGAGTGTCTGAATGAACTCTGCCATCTAGTCCCTACCATTTGGACTTTTCATGAGGAAGAAAAAAAATTGCTTTTATGAGATGCCACTCAAATTTTGAGGGGTATATCTTCTCCCACAGCTAATATATGTATATCTTAACTAATATGGACAGACACAGAAAAAAGAATGTCCTCTGACTATATTTTGTTCCCTTCTGCTTTTGCACAGCCTCTTCTGCTCTTCCTCTTCTTTGATTCTTATCCTTCAAGACCAAGGTCAGGTATCACCTCCTCTAAGAAGGTCTTGAGTGTTTCCCAAGCTGCGTGAAATACCCGTGTTGCAAGAAGGATGGTAATCTTCTGTGTGTATGCGACCACTTCCCGATACTACGTATCTAACAATGTAACTGGCAGGGATGTGTTAAATTAATACAGAAATTAAGGAAGTGAAAGAAGAAGGGGAAAAACTTCAGGCAAAAATGTGAGGTATAAGCCATCTTGAAAATAAGGAAGGAAAATTACTACTGGTTGTAGAAAATGCAGTTGCTTTAAATATTATTGATAAAAATTCCTGTGCAATACTAGGCTCTCAGTTACCTTGTATGAACCTAAATTACAGCACCTGAAGTACATGGTACTTCACACAAGTCTTACTCCTCCACTATCTCATGAACTTGCTAGAAGGAGAGGTCACGTTCTTCCTCGTGTTCCCATTTCCAGGTCCCACCACAGTGCTTGAGATAGTGCAGGTGCTCAGCACAGGCCTGTGGACTGACTCGCTGACTGCGAGACTGGCTGGCTGACATAGGTTAGGAGGTAATTTGAAAACTTTTATCCACGAGAAAAATTAAGTTAACTAGGTTAGCACTATCATAAGAAAAAATGCCATTGAGCTATATCATCTCCAGACCATGAAATTCATCTGTTTAAAGCAAACAATTCACCATTTTTGAGGTATATCTTATAGGGGTACAAGTGAAACTCTCGAAGAGTAGAATCAGAACGTTTTAAAACTGTAACTGAGAAAATGACATGAAGGCTGTATTGATCAGTTTGATGGAAGTATTTCGGATTGCATGTGAAAACCCCACACTGTACCCCAGAAGTGTATTAAT